>CAJPEV010000134.1:109884-190022 GCA_905338385.1 Darwinula stevensoni
TGTTGCGAAGATGACTCGCCAGACGATTTCGGAACTGGGCTGGGAAGTTTTACCCCATCCAGCGTATTCTCCGGACTTGGCCCCTTCCGACTATCACTTGTTCCGGGCCCTCAAGAATCACCTGCGGGACAAGGCCTTCGACGATCGAGCACAGCTCGAAAATGATGTCGGCCGTTTCTTCGCTTCGCAATCGCCAGAGTTCTGGGCAAAGGGCATCGAGCAGTTACCCGTGCGTTGGGAACATGTCATAGACAACAATGGTCATTACATTGTAGACTGAAATTTCATTTTAAGTTATAAAATTTTGAAAAATTTGCGCAGAGTGTTGCAAGGCTTTCTTTCCAACCCAATATTTCTGTTATTTTGACAAGAAAATTTTCGAAAAGTTTAGAGTCGGTGAATGAATAAAATTTTTCCTTGCGTAAATTGGAACTGGATGATCCGTTTAAAATCCAAAAGCGAGCGTCCTCCAAGGATACCGGCACACATGGTACAAGCAAGATAGTGATGGATATGACGAAAAAAGCGAAAAAAAGGAAAAAGAGAAAACTTTTGAAAAGGCAAGGAGGCAATATTCGTGGGATTGATTGGTGATTGATGGGAAAGACGATCGCTCACTCCACACTCCTCTAGAAAATTTTTACTACCATAAACATTGTTTCTATTACGATTGCTTTCGGATGGAATGGATTCAAAATTTAAAATAGATGTCCTTTCCAAAATATATATCTAGCTGTGAAGCTGTGATTAGGCCAAATGTGATGCAAGCAAACGTTGACGTTTTCCTTCACTAACAGGAAAACACTCCCAAACATACGCACATCCAAGCTATTGCATCATTTCTTTTTTAAAGAAAGGAGATTTCCAAGGAAAGGGAGGTCCAAAACAATGGAGGAGGAAACTTGAGGGGAGAATGGAGTACATGATGTAGATTGCAAAGAGGAATAGTAATATGTGGAAGAGATAGGAGGTAAGGAAAATGATTAAAAGTAGAAAAGGACGGAAGCGAGGGAAACGATGAGGAGGGAAAAGATGAAAAGGAGGGAAGCAATAGACACGCCCACGTCCAGGGATTTCCGTGTATAAATTGTTTCATCCTTGCGTTGAGAGATTCAGTGCTATCGCAGCGAGCTTTCTGACCATGTGGTTAAAAGAAGTGTTGTATTCACTGGGCCTCGCCCGATCAGGAGCCTTCACCCTCCCAATCGTTCATGAAAAAAGCCTCAAGTCTAACCTTCCTCTTCCGCCTTTTCCTCCGCAAAACAAAAAGCATCCTTATGACAGAGCCAGAATGGAAAAATAAAATACGGTTCCGCACATCTGAAAAGCGTTGCATTTTGTGTTACATTGAGAGGTAAAATGTATCATCTGAAAATGAAAATGATTTGTCGTTATCCTCTTCATCCAAACCTAACAAAGGAGAGGATCAAAGAAAAGAGAAGAAAATAAGAAAAAGTGTCTTTAAACATGAAGAAGAAAAAGTGAGTCAGTGCGCAACGTCCATTTTTATCAGTGCACAACGTTTATCTAGTTAACTAGCATATCGACGATCGTGACTGAATGATTGACTGACGCTATTTCTGACCATGTTCTATATAAGATAGAAACCTGAAACTTGGTACACACGTAGCTTTTGGGATACTGACTCCATAAAGAATTCGAATTTGGAGATACATACCCAAAGGGTACTTTTTTGGGAGGAAGCTTTATAATAATTTTTTTTCTTTCAGCAAAACGGAAAAAGATAGAAAGCTAAGATAGAAAGCTAAAACTTTTTGGATAGAAAGCTAAAACTTGGTGTAGCGGTACGTGTTCACGTCCAGATTTCAGGAAAATTTGTCTTTTAAAATAAATTCTCTAGAAATATATTCTTCACAGGGTGACATTTTCAAATAATTTTTTTCTTTCAATGAATCAGGCTTACAGGGAGTTTGTCCCATTGATAGGCGTGAACATTGAAAACGCATGCTTCGAATGCAGTAGTAATTTTCTTAGATCGTAGAACGCCGAAAGTGGGTCCATAGGGATAAGTTTATTTGCCGTTTGTTTGCCATGTATGCCCCTTTGCCATTTTTTTTTATTCGGCAAGAAAGAATCGTGCAGAGCACGAGCTATCCTGCAAGAAACTTTGGGTATTGATTTGGAACGACATGGTATTTTTGTTTCAATCTGACGATAGAAGACATACTATTACGAAACATGGTGGCTTCGAAATTCTTGATGAAAGAGTGCAAAACTCCTGCGAAAGTCTAATGACGAATAAAAACCATGTTTGGCGATGACTGCATATTACAAAGGATTGTGTACACTCTTAGAAAAAGGGGAGCGATTCTTATCAAAAAAGTGACTTAAATAGTTAACTCCAGTTTCACCCCCCTTTCACTCTGGGAAAGGAGTGAATTTACTCTATCACCAAGGAGTAAAATTGCTCTCCTCCTCCGTGAGTAAAAACTCTCCCATCAGAAAGTGATAGGGATGTCAAGCAAATACAAAATTCTCATATATACTGTGTGTCGCTTTCGCTCTCGTACAGGCTTTCACCTTCCTGTGATTGTACTGATTACAGCATAGGTCAGAGGATGGACCACCTCTTACAGGTTCCGTGGAGTGTCCTGGATATCACTCCATTATTACCTCATTTAATTGAGGTATGATTGATAATGTTCACGGACACCTTCTGAATGTTCTAAATCTCCTATGCGAAAAAATCATCCGTGTTTCAAAAGGGTTCTCAATAGGAACATGAGCTTGTTTATGGCCTGGACTCCACGAATATGTCTTTAATATGTGGATAACAAATGATGAAGTGTCCGTGTTTATTGATTCCTTTAATGAGACTAGGCGAGACATATTGCAAGGTACTAAACAATCCTGCGAGGGACGATTCTAAGGAAAGAGCGAAGGGAACTTTTGTGTACTGTGCGAAAAGCGAGACCCTTACCTCCATTTAGTGACCTGACGAAGAACTTCAGGGTATTCACTTCAATACGAGCGATGAGGGAGAATTTGTTGAGTAATAAGAGTGTAAATTCGAAAAGCTCGTGAGCTTTTCACCAGAATTCAATATGTTAAAAAGGAGCACTAACTGAAAGCTGCAGACTCATGTTAAGCACTATGATAAACCAGCGACAGGACTGGTGATATGACAAAACTCAAAAGATCATTGCCAGCAGTTGCCATAGCAACAACGTCCGTAGTCGACAATGCCTCGCACTATCATTGTAGGTAGCAAACACTTCGCCTGGGAAGGCATTCAATACAATGATATTCCTACTACCCCGATTACGTCAAAATGGTAAAACTTTTTTAACTTTTGGCATAACCTCGATCTCAGACCGTTCGGCCATAGAGTAGAGAGTGTAACTAGCGGCGACATTCTGCTCGAATTCCATTCGGAAGGGGACGGAAATTTCGCCCGAACGAATGCGAAACTTGGTGATGAAACAATGACAGCCTCCTAGATTCCCCCTCCCCTCTCTTTTTATTGGTTTTTTTTTATATGAGAAACCGAGCCAATAGGGAAGGAACTCATAAGAGTTAGAAATTCCCAAGTTAATGTTTCATCTCACGATTCGCCTTCCTTCCGACAGTCATCTCCCGTGGCATATGACTATGCCGGTAAAACAGAAATATTATTCCACCGCGCCAAACAAATACGATTTCGGAACCATACATGAATCCATTTGATCTAAGGTGAACATTTTAATCAGACATCGAGAGCATTATTTAAAATACATATCATGGAAGACTTCGATTTTTTATTGAACGTCGGGAAGAGACAAGCAGGAATCCAAAATCCAAAGGAGCACACATTTTACAGAGACACTTATAGGTAGAAAAGTTCCAAGAAATGAAAGGAGTGGCAACACTCGGCTCCTTCGCTTCGTCCCGAGGACTCTTCTCCCACCCCTATCCCCCAGATTTCTGACTATGGCATCCACATATCCGACTTTCAAGGCATTCCCACATCAACCGGCGGAAATGGCCAAGTTGAGAGAACGTCTGCGTGCCGTCCGGAAGGTTGCGCTTCGATTCCCCGACCGCGCTTTACCAATGCGTTATTGGGCTATATTACCTTCCTATTCCTCGCCTGAAGCATAGTCGCTAAGTTCATGGAATATATTGAGGAGTAGGGAGGTGAGGGATATACACAATATGAGTGGTACTGTATTTTTAGAATTCGAATGATAACAATGGAGCAGTTGATTTCTCGTATCTTCACACTTTCATTTTATCATCCTTGACCCGAGGTGGCAGGATCGGAGAGCGGCAAATGCGAAAGATATTACAGATAGCATATTTACTCATGATTCTTAATTAAATCTCTAGGGTTCACTTCGCACCTAACCTTCTCACATTCATTGGCAACCCCAAAACACATCGTAGGGAAATCCAAAGTCCCAGACCGGATTATTCTCACTTCTCCCACAAGAAACTCGTGTTTTGTCACTGAGAAAAGGAAAACTTGCTCCAAGATTTCCAGGAACATCACTAACATGAAATGATTAAATGAAAATCATTCGGAGTCCACCTTGTCGATAGAGGGTGGGGCCGGTGAAGAAAACATAGCAATAGCAAGAACGACTCGGAATCGAAGGTGGATCTGTCATGACAATCATGAGTCCGTCGAGTCGTCTGCTATTTTGACGTCACAATTCCTCAATTCCCATGAAGCGCACGAGAAAACCAAGGCATCCAAAAGCCTAGCCGTATCCGAAACCCGACTGCTCCAGAAAATCCGGACTAAGTTGGTTCAGCTGCCATCCGCTTTCACAAAGATAGCGGAAAAGTAAAGGAGTTTTAAAGGGAAATATTGTCATCGAAGCATTTCTTCCGATCTCGTAGTTCAGGTCTGGTTAGCTGGGGTCACATGACAGACGCCAAACAGAAGTTAGTCATGCACCCCTCTCTAGACGGACTGTCGTGACGGACATTGAAGACCACGGTTGGTTACATACTTCAACTGGACAGACTGGATCAGCAAGCAACATCAAGCTGAAATAGGGACTCCAAAAGCCGGTATAGAGTTCACGGATCATCGTCCGCGAGTCGGGACCGGGATGTTGGTGCAGTAGGGGAATGTATTTTTAGCCCCGCCCATTTTCGCTCGAGGTTTCGTTTCCACTCCATTCCTGATTCCGCGAATTCTCTCATGTTCGTAGGAAATGATGAGAACTCCTAACCAGAGACCCACTGCTGTTCATGACGATGCTCCCACACTAAAAGCTTGTTGATCATGTTTCGTAAGTGGACCCGGGAAATCCCTGCATATCCACCATATTCACTCGATTTGTCACCGAGTGACCCGTTCTCCAGGACGAAGGATTCATGGGTTTGGAGAGTGTCGAAGGCACCAAATTAGCTGCGTAGAGTTCGCTCAAGGCTCTGGCCAAGGATGTTGTGACGGATGGAACCATATCCCCGCAAGACAGATGGCGGAAGTGCATCGACAGTGATAGTGAATATGTTGAAGATGGTAAGGTGTCCATGAAGTTATTTTTCGTTAGTCTCCGACATATGGATATCGAGCTACCCTTAGGACTTTTGGGATGACCCTTGCACAGTCTTCTATCTTTCACTGTCTTGCATTAACTGTCTTACGTGGTCGGCCTAATTCATGCCAAAATTCCATTTCCCTCTTATTGTAAGACACGTAAGATATAGTTTTTTTCTCTTTTAACTCTACGGGACTGATGCCTCTTCTGGAGAAGAAACCAAGGATCGACTTGAATTGGCCCTTCAAACCGCCGCCGTTGAACTCCACATCCCGAACGACCCAGTTACGTGACTGCTTAAGCAGTTCCTTCCGCATCTCCATCGATAACCCCATAATCTAGGTGAAATCTCGATTGAGATGTGAAGCAACCTCTGGGGATGACGTAGGAAGCAACCGGACTGGTTTTTGTCAGAAGTGAAAGGAAGTCGAAAAGTGCTTGAACACTAGCACCACATCTCATCGATCAACTTCATTTTCTTCAACTCTGTACCAAGTTCTTTGAAAAACTGAATATACATCTTAACCCTTTCAGACCCAGCGTCCATTCAAATGGACATCGCATTTTCATTGTGTCTATGGTAATTTATTGAGATTCTCGTGACTTTGCCCCCACATTACTCTACAATGGGTGCTATTATGCATGGCTCAATTCAATCGGAGGCCTTCTCTCACCTGTCAGTTTTATCATCTACATTCATGTAATTACTTGTATAATATATAATATATGGTATGATATAGTAAATTTATATACTACATATAAAAACGGTATATAGAACATAAAAAGTTAAAGTAGAATAGCAAAAGAGTTCAAAAATGCAAAAAAGTATCTTATTTCGATAGCGGCCTTAATTCAGTTCTGAAAGGGTTAAAATGTTTGCATCCATTTTACGAAGACTGGGAACATCAATGTTTCGCCTCCGAACCTACCCCGCAAGTTTCGACGAGAATAATGATTTCGAACTAATAACCTGGAAATGGAACTAGAATGTTTTGGTTACATCACTCCATAGGTACAGGTTATCACAACAGCATTATCACAGAAAATACAATTTTCCCTCGTTGCGATCAGTCACATAAACAGCCCCGTGGGTGACAAGATAATGATCTTTGAGAAACAACAAAAACCCAGAAATTCTCAACAAGCAATTTTATATTTTAAGTAAAATCGAGTTTTACTGGTTTTGATCTAGGAGAACAAACATCACATCATCTTGCCATTAGACAGAGGAATATTTGATACTCCAGAGTCTTTTGAGCTAGATAAAAATTAGACAGTATCGAAAATAACATATCCTTGGTTTGTTACTTGAGACAGCAGAAGATTCAATTTTCCTTAATGTCTCCTGCAACTGTAGAGGCATTGGTACAGTGTCCGACTGTAGACCCTTCTCAACGTCATCAGTCCTTAGCCATTATTGATGAACGTTCTCAATTCCCTATTGCAGTAACCGCCTTCCCGGAAAAGAATGTGCATTTTCTCGAGTCCAACTTACCTTAGCTGTGCAAGGCGTTTGTGTCTTTTGCGATGTTAACTAACGAATGGCACTCTCCTGAGAAAACTAGAGGATCGAACTCCCATGCGCAACTCGTACCCGGTGACTGCCGAAAACAGTTGGGAGTGAGGGCGCCTCCATCGCTCCGGAAAACGGAGGAGGAGGGGGAAGGGAATAAAGCACAAAGTAGCAACAGTAATTCTCATTGTGATGCGACCTCAGCATTCCTCCCTTTCTTATAACACTGTTCTATAAATTCCCATGGAGCTCAATAAGCTAAATTTCCCAAATTTGTAAAGTGCATCATGCAAACATTGACGTAACCCAACCCTGACGAACAGGACAGAGACACACACACGCACCCAGGCATGCGCACGCATCAAACTGATTTCATAAGTAGCCTCATTTCCTTTTAAATGAAAGGAGGTTCCCTAAGAAGGCCGGCAGCTCGTCAGGAACAATCGTGAAGGAAACCTACACAACACGATATGAAATGTATTGAGAAATGGCATTATATGGAAGGACAAACGTAAATGAAAGAAGCAACTAGAATTGAAATGAAGGAAAACGATGGACCCGCCCCCGGTCTACGGACTTTCAGCGTGTAAATTGTGGCGTCCTCGCGTAGAGAGATGCAGTGCAATCGCAGCTCTCTTTCTGACCATGTGGTTAAAAGCAGTGCTACATTTACTCGGCCTCGTCCGATCACGAACCTTCCAACTCCCGTTTCCCCGGAAGACAAACCTCAAATCTCGTCTCCTTCCTCTGCATTTTCCTCAGCGAAAGAAAGGACACCCTTATGACAGGGCCGGTTGGATCTCCTCCGCCTTTGTATGGTGAGAATTTCTCACCGATCTGATTTCATGTATCTTCATTCCCCAGGTGAATGTGTTTGAGGGAGAACTTCCCTACTACGTGAGATATGATGCCAAGTCAATGAAAATGCACGATTACGAGCAGAAGGCATAACATAGGACATCAAGTCAACGTTAGAAATGTGTGCATGCAGCAGTAAAACCAACCAAAGAACCCTTTTCGCATAGTCACGTATTTTCCATGATCAGCTGGTCAATTCCTTTCCTTAATTTATAGGCACTGTGAACAGTCTGGGGAAAGTCACTTATAGAAAGAAATCAATCAGGGAGATCACTTATTATTAATAATTTGGAGTGTTATCTATTAACGCAATCAAATTATTCCCTTCAAAATCTGTCATCACATTATTCCTCGATTACTTTTCATTTCATCTAAGCTAAGCCTAAAAGCCAGTAGGCCTACATAGTTCCTAAAGCTTTGATGAGGTCCAGGAAATGCTAAACCGGTTCTTTGATGAAGGTATTGCCGCATTGCGTGACTGGCACACGGCGCAGTGCTGTTAGATTTTCAATGTATATTTGAAACCGCCCCAGCTGCAAAATCATAGGAACTCAACGTTGCAAAAGTATTGAAGTTTTAGCATCCGTGATGTATCAAATGTTGACAAAATAATAAAAGCTGCTTAGCAGAATCAATATAAAAATGAGACAGGTCTCAAGTGCGGCTAGTACTCGAAATTTTCGCCTTTATTGTCGGATCCCCAGCCCTCCCTTCTCCATCCTCATTCAGTGACGGCTCGTGAATGAAAACTCTGAACCCAGCTCATTATCTTCTCAATGAACAAGAATTAGTCCTTGCTAGTGTGAAGCACAAAAGGGTCAGTTACCCCCTTTAGTTTAGCGTTTGATTAATTTCTTAAGTGGAAAGTGAAAAATGGTTGATCGAGGAACCACTTCATTATGGCAAGTTATAGCAAAAAGATATCACGTAAAAGCAGAATGGGAATTGATACCACCGTTTAGCATTTGGTGCATATTAGAGGCGCATTTGGTCCGAGAAGAAAAATGGTCTGACGACTTTCTCACATTGGGGGTTTCAGAACTTCGTCCTAGCAAAATCGCAACTAGCTCACTTAGCGAATACCATGTCATCACTAGATCTAATGATTCTTCCATACTTGACACTTACGTCGATAATAAACAATTGTGGAAATTTGGATGCAAAAGCAGCTCTCTACTGGAAGCAAAGGAGCCTACGACCGTGCGAGTGCTTCCTGGTCAGGCACCGTCTCGTGAGAAATACAAACCGTTCGGTCGATCTCTCCACGGACATATACGATAGCATTGGGTGTACCACAGGATACAAACTATGGGTTGTCTATGGACCAGAAGAGGGCTCCTAATTCTGGCCCGGAATCAATTGTCAAGGAAAGGATTTTCAACGAAAATGAGAGATAAATAATGGATATTTAAAATTCGTAAGGGAACGTGTGTGTTCCGAATAATTTTTTGGGGCAGCCAGGTCTCCTTTTCCTCTCCTGACAAGTGCCCCTGTCAGAATCACCTAAGGTCTCGTTGGGTTAGGCTTCGTCCAATGTAGTGAGGAATCTGTGGGGGGGAAAATGAAGTACTATGTGGAAAATATTGGTTGCTTGTTATTGGTGACTTAGAGGCGATTTAGGCGCCATCTCACTCCAGTTTTAAACACCTTACTTTTCCGAAGAACTGCCAGATGGCTCGCAATGGCATCATCATGGCTACATTTACTGGGCATTGAGGCCTGAACTGGAGCGCAACAAGAATTGAATGTCTTCGTAATATTGAGACCTGCCTCATTTCCAACTTTGGGTCAAGGTTGATCTTGCATTGAAACTGCATCTTCAACATGACTAATTATCCTAGGCGATGACTGATGCAGTATGGAACTACAGAGCCAAACTCATGATGTACAGTACATTTTCTTTCTGCCTTGGTTCCCCATGCAAAAATATTTTATCTCACGTAAAATTTGGACGGTGAAACTGAGAAAATAAAACCAAATCCTTTTCTTTACTTCGGTTTCACCGTCCCAATTTTACCGCTACCGCATTTGCCGTTCTTTACTTGTAATTTACCTCAGTTTTACAGTTCCCCTTTTCTTCACCTGCATTTTAAATTTCGCTTTTCCTGTAATTTACCATTTGTTACCTGCAGGTCATTTGTTTTTACCTCAGATTTACCGCCTTTTTTTAAATAAAAAAAAGAATATCATAATACTACCACTAATGTCATTCTCACCTGCAACCCACCTTTCCTTTCACCTCATGAGGTGAGCTTCACTAGTGGCTGCAATGAAAACCAGTCTGAGACCATGAATAACATGGCTGTTATTATAAGAGACAAAAAAAAAGCATGAATTACAAGCGGGTCTCATCATAAAATTGCCAGCCAATTTTCCTAAGCTATATTGGCTTACGACTCGGCGGTGTGATCACTAGTCTCAAAATTCTGAATACAGTATTGCATTAGCCTATTCCAAGTTACATAATTGAAAGTTCATAGACCCTGAGATAAGCCTATCTTAATGCCAAAGGAACCAATTCGTTTCACAACACCAAAAAAACTTTCCGAGCAGGGCCTAACTGCTAACATCGGGCGAGACCGACTCGCAGTCATAACTGCCACCGAACCATATGGGGAATAGCACAGTTCCGACAGGTCCCACAAGGATAACAAGGACTAGCGCACTAGTGGTCACCCTTAACAGAAGTGTGTCAGGGTAGGACCTGAGATACCACGGTCTTCCGAGTCACCGGCGCTCCGGAGTAGACGCACGAACGATCGAGGACCGATTCTACTGTATAATTTCATGCTTTGTCCTAAAACATGCTGCAAATCCAGGGTCAGGAAATGCTGCTGCGTGCGATAAGTAGTCAATCGAAATGAGAGAGATCCAGAGTACGGAACAGACCGCAGAGAAAATTGATGACATGAGAGGTATGGGTGCTGATATGCGCACGCCAGGGTTTCAGACCTCAACTGGTTGAAATCTCGCTTTTTTAGAGAATCATCAATCTGAGGTCCATATTTGAGCTATTTTAATTTCAAAGTTCGCCAACCAAAAAGAACAGGAAAAAAAGAAAGAAATCAAGCGCATTGGACAAAATCAAAGGAACCAAACGGTATCTGTCTATTTTGACTGGAAGCTTAATTTCTCGTACCTGATTTCGTTTACCAACTTTTATACGAGGACAATTCAAAAAGTACCAGGAATAGTTCATTCACGGGAAGAGAAAGTACACCGCGTCCTGGACGGAGGCATCCGACTGGAAAAGCTTACCTATAAATAGAGGACCTTATTCGGCCCTTTAGGAAATCCCATTGGGGTAGCTCCGGACTATAGCGTGGTTGTTCGAGTATATCCCACCCCATCGAGTCGACGGTGCATGTGAAGTGTGGAGTCTTGCATCATCGTGGAATAGGATTTCTCCAGCACTGAGCGATCTGGGCGGTTTGTTCTTTATGGCTGCGGGGAGCAGTGACTTCAAAAAGGCGCATTAGCGGTCGGAATTGACTGTTCCGCCAGCCTGTAGGAGTTCATCTGCAGAAGACCATGAGTGTCGAAGATGCGTCCTTGGATGCTCCTGCGACCACAAACACCATCATGCTGGTGTCCTGCGCATATACAGTTACACGCTCAGGGTTGGTACTAGATTCAGCGATAGTAGGCGTATGATCCAAGTCGCTCGGTTGGTTTCATCATCGTTGCTCCAGGCGTTGCTCCAGGTGTACGCACACGTTTCCTGATATTTTTTACTCGCTCTTTGAAAAAATAATCCATTTTGTATTCGGTTTATTTAGCCTCCCTTATCCTCTTACATATTCATATTTCATAGGATAAATTGTTATAAATGAAAAATATTATTTTATCTTATTCTGTCACATAACATTTTATTAACCTTATTTATTCCTGGATCTCTGGGGAGAATACTTGATGAGGAAGACCTGTACTATATGAATGCCCAACATTCTTCAGGTGTATAAGAAAAACGGATAGAAATACAGATTCAACGCACTTTGCAGAAATCATACAGTTAATGAAACTTAGATGCAGTTGAGCGGAAATCAAGGGGGGCTGAGCGAAAAGGCAAAGCATACGTGACTTATGGTGATTAACGACGAATCATTCCAAGGTGGATGAAAACGATGGGCAAGGTACTTAATGCTATTTTCGTCCGTTCTAACTGAGCTGATAATTCATTTTCCGACAGCAACACTCAGCAGATCATACCTCAAGCGACTTCTAGTGGTTTTCAGCCTTCAAGTTCATGGGGAAGGCTGTGATATCTAGAATGCTCTCGGTGCTCCAATTTTCTGGGGCTTGAAGATACTCTAGAACAGGACTATACACAATGCTTTCATAATTGGATTTCAAAGATGAAATGCAGCATAGAGAGGGAAAGGGTATGTCGAAGGGATAGTGTGTCGATGACCACCTGGTATTTTCGTATTCCCCTCCTCAAAAAAAGAGGAAACTTGTGAAACTCCTCGCATATAATTCTGCAGAAATGTCACAAGGTTTCTTCTGGGCAAGAGGGAAAGAGAAAAAATAAAGAGAAAATTGGCAGATGGTCAGATTCTCATTTTTTCTTCGGCCGAGAGACGAAACCACCAATCAAGGGGATAACATTCCTTCACATCCACACTACGAAGGCAAAAAAAAGAGACTCGTGCAAGTCTGCCCCCTAGCTGGGTTGGCCTAAGTAATACCCGTGCAAAGACCTTGAACCTCAGATGAAAGAGAGAAGAAAGGCAACCGGATATAGGATTATGTTTTGTAACGGGTTCCGTTCTAGTTTTTGCATTGGTGTCGATTAGCGCCGAGGCTGGAGTTAGAAGCGCCAGAGAAACCTCCTAACACTAACCTGAGGGATCACACCAACTCGGAGCACATTTTTTAATTCATAGATGGGGCATTCCACATGCTATTAATTTCAAATTCTTGGCTTTAGGCAGATGTACGCCTATTATTGAAAGTCGTGAGTTCATATTTTCAAAGCTGCGATGAAATGTGACTTGAACGTGCTGTCCCCAACGCTGATGGGGCTGGACCTATGGCCAGGAGCAAGACCGTGCAGTAATACGAAATAGCTATATTCAAGAACGTCGCAAAACTAGTACGCCCAATATATACCTTGGAATATTGAGTAAAATGTTTCCTGCTCATATATGCAAGCTTAAATAATTTATCAGAAAAAAGCACTAACAATTCTCGAGTATCCTCAGCACCATTCCCTTTCCTGTGCAGCAGTCTGTTTACATTTCTCGCTAACCATGCTCGTAGACCAATGTGGCAACGTCCGCAAATAGCCCCAGATCCGTATTCTGGGATAAAGATGGAGCTGACTGCCAACTGCTGAAAGTAAGGAAGTCCAGGAGAATGGAAGAGCGCCACGGTCTTTTCATGACAGACCACATCTACAGCCACCCGTACCGTAGAATCCTACAAATTATAACAATCTGATTTGTTTGCATTGTTGTTCTTATTCGTTATGCTTCGCTTGGATTTAGTTCAGGCTCACAATGTTTTCATGTATCAGCTTGACAGTGAAGGAGAGGATTGAGAAAAGGAGAAGTAAATAGGAAAAAACATAAAAGGGCATGAGCGAGGGCGAGAGGGAGGATTCACTGAGAGAGTTGAACCTCTGATTCTCGTTAAATCAGGAGCTCAAAATTGTGGGAGTTTCACTGGGATCAATGAGAGTTCTCACTGACTCAAGTCACTAATGAAAGGTCTCGGTCTCCCCATTATGTCAATTTGCAGGTTTTGGGGACCTTGTCCAGAGGAATCCAACCCCTCCTTGAATCGTGAGAACAGAGACCTTGTCGTATTCACTTACTATGCCTACACTGTCAAAATCAGGATTTTGACAGTATAGGTATAGTAGGTGAATTGTTGTAGTTTGAGTTCTACATTCTTCTTGAAATGTGAAATTGGCACTCTTTCCCGATATCTGGACAAAATAGATACAATTTGAGGTTGTACTCAATCTTTCCGAGTAAATTTCTCAATCAAATTAGTAGACTTATAGGGTGATATAATTGGAGCTTGTTTACAAATTTCAGCTATCTGGCTTTAAAATTATAGGAGCTGTAATTATTTTCTGATGACCAACGACAAAATGTGCTGTCGAAAATGTCGACATGACCTTGAGGTCGGGATGAAAGGGAGGTCCGAATTCATTGACCTTCCATCCCTGCATGATGCTACAAATGAAGATTGGGAGGCGCTGCCTCAAAGGTTTATTGACCGAGTCATTGATCTGTGGTGCTCCAGACTAAAGGCTTGTGTCTAACAGAATGGAGGGCACATTGAGCAACTTTTCAGTTGAAATGAACGTGCCTAAACCAAATTGTGTGCTTTCGTGTTTGGCATTTGTGCATCTGTTTTTGTTCTGTTTGCTTGCTTGTTTTTGTCAGTTGTGAGAATTTTTAAGCTGAAAGAAAAAATGAACACTTACTTTTTTGGTGATGCCAATATCACAGTTTTTAGAATATTTATTTGAAACTTAGCACACAAACCTTAATTGAGTCACCCTATGTGTATACCAAATGTCATCAAAATCGACCACATAAAATCTGATTGACAACTCACCAAAAATGATAGCTTTGTTTTTTTTTTTGGCCCCCCTGTAGTATTTTATTTTTAACCCAGTATCAACAATGAGTCATATGTGAGTGCGTGAGACATATTTTTTATACATTACGTAATATTACATTTTGAATTTTTTCATGAAGCTCAAAATCGATGTAAACATTTGCAACCAGTAATCCTCGGATGAACACGTGGTTACGACTCGTTTCTGACCTAGTCAACTCGACTCACGACTGGGAAGTCCTAGTCGGACGACGCCAGAGGCACGCACAGCAGTGATTATGGCATGAAGAGGGGAGTCAAGGTCACCTTCATGAGACGTTCAATCCAATACGAACGATGACCTGGCCAAATAGCGTGTTGTGCTTAGATAAGCAAGAAGAAAATTCGAGAAAGAGGGATCAAAGTCAGCATCAGGGTATGTCAAACACAAATCATGGTATGTGATTGACATTCTAAAAAATTGTACTGATAAAATTTTTATTTAAGGAAAATACTGAATGATTAGTGAATGAAAAATGAACATGATTCATTTTGAAGGTATGCAGCAACCATGATATAAGATTGCCGTCAAATTCAGACGGTAGACTTCGCCGGTGCGGTGAAGAATCCATGGTGCTTCGGAGTTGGCAACATTCCCAATTACGAAGTCATGGGGGTCTACCTGAATGTATGCGATAAAAAAAAAGTCTAGACTTTTAACCTTTATAAGTCTGCTCTTGCTGGAGCCATTATTACGTAACTTGTATGGAGCAAAAACTGATACGTTCTCAAAACCCTTTTGAAATTTCATGCGAATTCATTGCTGCAACTGCAAGGATTGAGCAAGGTAACGAATGATTATTGAAATAAATCGGAAATTGAACATGTGCGGGGGACCTTCTGAGAGTTGAAGGGAGGAAAGTCTGAGTGCACATGTCTTGTTCTGCCGGGCTGGAGTCCCCCGTTCATATTCAGTCTTGCGGTAGCCTTGCGAATTCCCATGAAGTCTCAATGGAGTGTTGAGAACATATCAGTCTATGGATAGTACAAGTTTCGTAAGAATGGCTGCAATAAGTGCAGAGCTTTAAAGGTTAAAAGTCAAGGTCCTTTTTGTCATACCCTGTAGAATGGTCTCTGAACACGAGACACGAGAGAATATATCAATGTTATTTCACTAAGTATGGGATAATATAGAAACCCCATACGCATCTTCAATGAAACCTTCGGAGAGTTCCATATTATCAGGAGGAAAGTTATATTGCCAGGGGCTCCTCCGAAATCCCATTTACCACTCGTGAACGTAAAGCAGCCATTCCATAGCCGAACGCTTGGAATTTTCCAGGAACTTTTGGAAACAGGTTCTTCCGACGCGAAGAGTTTTCGCAGGAAGATCGGATTTCGAACATAGGACGCTGGCCATAAAATTCCAGGAGGAAATTGTAAATTTAAAAAACTCCCCTAGAAACATGGCCTAACATTTTCTACGAAAGGCAGGATTTTTTTCGGAAGATTAGAGGAAATTAAGGTTAAGGCCAAGTTCGAACTCGTGCCGTATAGCACGCTGTACTGAAAAATACTGACCTGCTGCTGGGCAGCAATTCTAAAATGCACCAAGAAAATTACTGCATAAATGCTGGATGCAGCTGGCTGTCCTGGAAAAAAGGTCTGGGCTGGAAAGAATAGAAGCCATTCCTATCTCTGAGAATGCAGTTCAATACAACGGATACAATGTTGCACCAGCTGGAAGCAAAGGCAGTTTTGCACTCCGTTAAAGGACTGCTGCTGTGCACTGCTTAGAGAATCTAACATGAATTAAGCCTTAGATGATCATAGTCGGAATAGAATCGAAAAATTCCACAAAATTTTTTTTTTCAGGGGATCAGCAGTTTTGAGACAATTCTGGCGGACCGTGGTTACAAATGGAAAGTTTCCCAGGTGAAACTCCGTTTATAAAAGCCCTTTTTCCCCGCCCTTGTGTATGCCCTTGAACTTCGAGTTATGATCGAAAAGATAGCGATATAATTTCCCAAAATGTGGTTCTCTCGTGAGGTGTGCATTCAATCAGGCATCGTGATTGAATGTATATTCTCGAACAGCTCCAGATTGAGACGCCTCAAGTCCAGTGCTTTGGGCACGATTGACGCATGCACTGTTAGCGACTTCTGCGTCAGTGATGACTGGGAGAAGACCAGTCTATAGATTTTGTACTAAGTGGAGAGATTATTTCCAGAGGTGCCTGAGAGACCTATTTGCGCAGAAACTCTCTTTCGGGGTGGAACGGCTCGGAACGAAGGGCATAGTGTGTCCGACGGGCAGGATGGCGAAGCGCCTGTGGAAAGAGAAACCGTGGCAAGAGCTTTAATCGGGAAAATGTAAACCTAGTGGAAATTCCTCCTTGAGTTGATAATGCAAGTTTGTGTTTGTGTGCTAAGTTTCAAATAAATATTCTAAAAACTGTGATATTGGCAAATAATAGTGCGTAGCAGATTTATCGGGACGAAAATTTGCTTGCATTTGAAATAGAGACTTCTGGCATTGGGAATACGAAAGTGAAAAGAAACATTTTGAAGTGTGGTTTTAGTTGACGGGACCGAGCTTGAAAAGGGGTTTACGGGACACTGATCCTGCGGTATTTGATGGATGATTTGGGTTTTTAGATTGAAAGTGATTCTTGTATTACGTTCTCCACTTCATTCCCACATTGCAAGTGTTACTTCCGAAGGCCCGAGAAAAAAAGTTGCTATGAGTTCTGAAAATATAAACGAAATTAGGTCCCCAAAACTTCCATTGTGACTAAAAGGTACCTTTTAGTATCATAAACTGCGGCACTTACGGATTCCTAAGAAGCAGGTTATCAAGAGAGACGGCAACCGAACATTTATATCGACACCTTTTAAAATCATGACTTGCTGTGTCATGAATATGTTTCTTCTTTATGCCTTTCGATGTCTGAGGGTAATACGCACACACAGAGGGAGATTTTAACTTCGTTGTTAGCAACTCATATGTTGCGGTCACTTCACCTCAATTTGCCTAATATAGAGTAATAAAAAAAGTTACCCCTTTTGACTCTAATGATTATATGGTTATAAGTACAGTCGACTCCGCATAATGGAATACCGCTTAATGGAATACTCCACTTAATGGAATATCATTGCACGGTCCCGATATACGGTACGGTACGGAAGATAGTTTCAGTTATTGGAATATTCCGGATTATAGAATAAAATTCGCTGATATCGTGAGTATTCGAACATGCGGAGTCGACTGTATTTCTCTGTATGAGGAACCGCTGCAAATTTTCGAAAATTTTTCTGTCAAGCATAGGTGATGGAATTTTATTTATTATTAGGCGAGACTTGTTTTGCCAAAAGTACAGCTCCTCGAATGACGGAATGTAATGAGATCATGAACTCATCTGGATACTCTATAATGTTGAAGTATTCTTCAAAAAATTCAAAATAATGAGCCAAAGCTTGAGGCGAACTTCAAGTACCGGTAAGAATCATTAGAGAGAACTTGAAAAGGAGAACTGCTGAACTTAGTTTGATGACGATTGAATCAGGCACACCGAAGAATGGACGATTAGTTCTTCGTGACTTTTCAATTTTCTCACTCCATTTCCATCAATCTGACCCAGTCCAGATATTGTCTATCCAAGGAGGGGTGGCAAGCAAGAACAAAAATTGACAGTGGCTGAAGGAAAAGTGCTGCTCTTTCCCGAAAACTGACCATTTTCAGAGAGCCTGCTTTCATTGTTGGCATCATTGCGTTTTCAGGCATTAAGTCATTTTCAAAAGACTTATACTTGGAGGTCTCCTCTTTCAAATGAGACCATTTTCAAAGTGCTAGCTTCACAAGCAGCCCGCCTCAAAGTCTAATAAGTAAAAAGCCTTTTACCGAAATTTAAAAAAAGTTTGACAAGTTTTGAATCGGTGAATGAATAACATTTTTCCTTGCGTAAATTGGAACTGGATGATCCGTTTAAAATCCAAAAGCGAGCCTCCTCCAATGATACCGTCACACATGGTACAGACAAAATAATAATGGATATGACGATAAAAGCGGAATAAAGGGAAAAGGAAAAACATAAGAAAAGGCATGGAATCAATATTCGTGAGATCGATTAGTGATTGATGGGAAAGACGACCGCTCACTCCACACTCCTCTAGAAAATTTTGATTACAATAGACTTTGCTTCTAATACGATTGCTTTCGGATGGAATGGATTCAAAATTAAACTAGATGTCCTTTCCAAAATATATATCTAACTGTGAAACTGTGATTAGGCCAAATGTGATTCAGTATTCAAGAAAAAAAAAGACGTTTTCCTTCACTGACTAACAGGAACACACTCGCAAACACACACATCCAAGCTATTGCATCATTTCTTTTTTAAAGAAAGGAGACTTCCTAAGAAAGGGAGGCCCAAAAAATTGAAAAGAAAACTCGAAGGGAGAACAGAATACATGATGGAGATTGTAATGAGGAATAGTAATATGTGGAAGAGATAGGAAGTAAGGAAAATGATTAAAAGTAGAAAAGGACGGAAGCGAGGGAAACGATGAGGGTTAGAAAAGGAGGGAAGCAATGGACTCGCCTGCGTCCAGGGACTTTCAGTGTATAAATTGTTTCGTCCTTGCGTTGAGAGATTCAGTGCTATTGCAGCGCGCTTTCTGACCATGTGGTTAAAAGCAGTGTTGCTAAGTGACCCGGAGCGGGCTAGTCCTCGGAAGTGGGAGGGTTAGCAAGTACTTTTTTCGGAGTTCAGATTGGAAGGAGAAGGCGGAAAAGGAGGCGTTTTGTTTTTCGTAGGAATACTGTCTCGGTCTTGGATTTCCTCGCTCTTTGTCTGGTGAGAATTTTTCATCGATCTTATTTGATACTCTCTCATTCGTGAGTTATTAGTAGTATTAGTAGTTAATCTTAGTGAAAGGAATACAGAGTGCAAAAACGGATTGCCAATATATTTTATGAAATCAGACGTATACGTCACGTCAACCACAGGCACCAAGATCCGAAAGATGTGCTCAGGAACTGGCTTTCAGACCTCAACTTACTGAAAACATTTTTTTAGAAACATCAACCCCAGATTCATATCTCGGAAAAGAGTGAGCTGACGGCTCGCTGTTGAAAGTGGAGAGAGAAAGTTAGTTAAAGTGAGAATAATGCAAGAAACGGCAAGCACGGTTTTCATTCCTGACCATTCTCCTTATTCATCATCAGCAACTTATGATTATTTTTTGTGGATTAATTTTTTATCTTTTAAGTTCCGTTTGCATGCGGCTTCTTAATCGCCATCCTCATGAAAAATAATTTCGTATTCCAACGATGTGCCATGGAAAAATAAAATACGGTTCCGCACATCTGAAAAGCGTTGCATTTTGTGTTACATTGAGAGGTAAAATGTATCATCTGAAAATGAAAATGATTTGTCGTTATCCTCTTCATCCAAACCTAACAAATGAGAGGATCAAAGAAAAGAGAAGAAAATAAGATAAACGTGTTTTTAAGCATGATGAAGAAAAAGTGAGTCCGTGCGCAACGTTCATTACCCGTTTTCCTAGCACATAGACGATCGTGACTGAATGATTGACTGACTATTTCTAACAATGTTCTATATAAGATATAAACCTGAAACTTGGTACACACGTAGCTATTGGGATACTGATACCATAAAATATTTGAATGGAGACATGGAGACATACCCAAAGGGTACTTTTTTGGGAGGAAGCTTTATAATAATTTTTTTTCTTTCAGCAAAACGGAAAGAGATAGAAAGGAAAATCTTGGTGTAGCGGTACGTATTCACGTCCTGATTTCGGGAAAATTTGTATTGTTAAAATAAATCCTCTGGAAATATATTCTTCACAGGGTGACATTTTCAAATAATTTTTTCCTTCAGTGAATCAGGCTTACAAGGAGCTTGTCCCATTGATAGGCGTGAACATCGAAAACGCATGCTTCGAATGCATTAGTAATTTTCTTAGATCGTAGAACGCCGAAAGTGGGTCCATAGCGAGTTTGTTTGCCATGTTTGCCTCTTTGTAATTTTTTTTTATTCTGCAAGAAAGAATCGTGCAAATCACGAACTACCATGCAAAAACCTTTGGACATTGATCGTGAAGTACATGGTATTTTTGTTTCAATCAGAAGGTAGCTGACACAGTATTACGAAACATGGTGGCTTCAATATTCTTGATGAAAGAATGCAAAACTCCTGCGAAAGTCTAATGACGAATAAAGACCATGTTTGGCGATGACTGCATGTAACAAAGGACTATGTATGACTGGTGTAGGCATTTTTAAGGTGGCCGGGTTAAAGTGACAAATATGCGACGGTCTGGAAGGCCATACACTACTGTGACAGCTTATGGAAATTTTGTTCAGGTTCTATGGCGGTTGCAGGAAAAATATTGTCCTGATCACTGTGACACATTGATACATTTGGGCAAGACACGGGCTAATTTCGTTAAGGCAAGATCCGTGCCAAAAGTGGAATTTTTATTGAGAAATTTACAATTTGCCCTCAACGGTGAAAGCATGAGCAACTGTCAATCTCCCTGGACTCAACCTGAAGGCGTTCGAGCAGTGTTTAGCCTGGATCGGAATGACAAGTACCCATCTAGAGCTGCCAGTTCTCTTGAAGCCTTCGTAGCTCACTGATCTACGTGTAGGTTGACAAACGGAGAGGCAGCATACGGCAGCGGAGACAAGGTTGCTAAATGGGTTCAAGGAACATTACATGTTGCAGTGCTGCACGTCGTACTCTCCTCCCAACCAATTTAAAACATCCTCCTGTTCCCAACAATGAATGAAAATATGCCACTAATACTCCGGACTAACTCAGCTTGTACTTATTAAGTTTGTCTGCCCAGACTTATCCTTTTTCACCCTCCTTATCCTTTTGAACATTTTCCGCACAATTGCAACAGTATTTATTAATCGAAGAATTACAGCGTTCTCTTGTGATTTTCGCATTAAAATTTCCCCTATACATTTTATCCTTCAATCTTGGGGGAGGTCCGCGAAATCAGGGAAGAGGAAGGGGGAGGGATATTGAGCCTGCCAGCTTCCACAAAGATGGTTCCTATGACATGAAGGGAATGAATGAAAGAAATTCGAGCGGAACTATATTCTCTATCTAACCCCAACAGAGGCTTCATCATCGGAAAACCGCTGAAAAGAGACGACAGTAGATAGTATCGTCTTCTTGTGATAATAAACGGATAATGGTGTATGAGAATCGCACCATAGTGAAATATAAAAATTTCTTTCGAAGAGTTTTTTGTCATGCCGCACAGCCCCAATGCTCGCGCTTTATACGCGCACCTTTCCACTCCTAATGTGTATCGCATCACCAAGCAATGAAATAACTAGGAAAATCAATATAATGCGTTCAGGAATTCGAAAAAAGTACTAAATATGGTTTTAAGTAATTACATCTGAATTCACAAGCCAATGCGAGTTACTGTCGTTCCTAATTTTGCGATTGCCAACTCACGGGATCACGATTGATGACGTCACATCACCTGCTCGCTCACTATGTGGATTACCTCCTGTGTGACAAAGAGGCGCTTTTGGGGGGGCTATCAAACCGTGGCAGTTAAGGATTGTCAAGAAGCAGGAAGCCAAGAAATACGGCAATCAACTTCTTTAACTCATGAATAGCAGCCTTGAAGCGATGAAGGGCAGAAGAATGCCTCCAGCAGCTTTTGATTTCCTTAGAAATCCAGCCTTCAGAGAAAGAATTATAACTCCCACGGACTCCTCTCATCCGCACAAAAAGTTATGGCAGTACCGAGTGATAAACAAGCTCATGAAAGCCCATTCCAGTGGGACACTTATTCTGAAGGACTTTCACAAATGAAACAGGCGATATAATGGGGGATATGAATAACAAAGGGGAGAAAGGGAAACAACGCGATGTTGGAAGACGTTGTTCTTGGAAGTGATTGGTACTTGGGAAGAGGGACGATCATCTACTGCATACCGTGCTCTTCTGGGTTCATGGATCTCAAATTCATAAAAGAAAAGGTCAGAATCCACAAACGCTAACGAAAGTAGACATGCAGACACGGAGTCAAACAAGCCAGTGTAGATTTTCCGAAATTAAATATGGAAAAGTTTTTCTCTTCCACTATTAACACGGACTGGGTTGAGTAGGTTCGGTCTACCCAACCAAAGAATTAGTTTGGTCTGATTCTCATTATTTCGCCTTTAAAGTATCTTAGTTAACTAAAGATGCTACTCTGACGATCCTCCTTTAAATCAGTCAGGAATTGAATGAACTGCGATAGGGAATAGTTTGCTGCTTTCTTATAGTTATGCATTAAATTGCATCGATCTGCTAAATAGTAGTTCCCACTGACGAAAAGAGGATAACGTAATGGTTTTTGCAGTGGATCACCGGCTCCGAGAAAAGCCAGTTCGTTCTCAAACACCCTTCGTTCCTGAATTGGACTATTTTGTAAGGTAGGGTGTTGTCGCCATTCTTTTCCACCTACGACAATGATTCCCTCCAGGTTGTGAATCCCAATTCACGTATTGTATTACTAAATATGCTGGTGACACAGTTCTCAATGCAAGGACAATGAGGATTTCCACACCGACAAAGGTGTGCTTCGATTTCCACATCGAACACTTCATGAAATTTTCGAAGGCACGGAACCTCATATTCAATCCAGATAACTGTCAGAAACCTGGGTTTTCAAAGGATTTTAAAATCCACTAGTGGTTGGACTGAAGACTCGAAGCCAGAGTTCCAGTTGATGGAACGGTGATCTCAACCGGTCAATACATTCCGATCTACACTGGGCGCATTCAGTTTTGAATGAATGGGTCCAGAATGTTTGGGTCATGACTCGAGGTTCATGATTCTCGGCAGGCGCGGAGCTTTTCAAAAACTGTTATACCCGGGATTGATGACATTGACAAGAGGTGTCACCATGGAATACAATTTATTTTGAAGCCTCAATGCAAACGTTGAACTGAGACCCTCGAGTCATGACTCGGGCCACAACTGAATGCGCCCACTGTCAATGAATTATGTTTCAAGAACTTGACTAAGTAGATCTGCCAGAAATGCTACTGGTTATCTTGTTTGGAATGTATCTCGGACTCAGTCGAATTAATCTCCCTTTGTCCGCCCCTCCGTTAAGGCTTGCAACATCTTGCTTTCGTTACGCCCTTCCCATCTCTGGTTGGTAACTCTCGAATAATTCTTTACACATACTGCGAATCCTGAAACGCATTGCATGTATCCAGTCAGAGATCTGCATAAATGCAGGAAGCGTTTCTGAAGATTCAGTAAGCAGGAGTCCAGTTATATGGAAGGATCCAGGAGGACTCCAAGCATCCCCAGCAGTTAGAGTGCGCACAATTTTAACGGCTTACTAGACCCGAACCAAGGAAGTGACCAGTGTGCCTGGAAATTCGCATTTTCTTATTCCGAAATAGCTTTCTCCTGAGGCGTTAGGGAGGATCTTTTTTAGTTTATGTTAGGACTGCTTCAATGCTGATAGATTTCGCAGTAATATGTTTCCTGTTCCTTTGATTGAAACCATGAATCGGAATTTGGATAACAACAAAGAGGCGAATCCAGACAAGAAAATCTCATCACTCTATATAGGCCTTTAATTACCTTCACATCGGCAAGAAAAAGGGAAGGGGACATTTTGAAAGATGTTAGGAGGACTATCCCAATTGCGAATTCATCCAGTCTCAAAACAAAATTTTGTTTCCCAAGCGATTTTGTCATCCTGCGGGAGCTTTTAAAAAACTCACATTTCGAGTATTTCGACAATATCAAAGGATAAACTCGGATACGGTTTTTTCATCCTTTCATTTTGGGAATGTTTCTTCCGCCTTCCCATTTCATGAGACATGTTTTTCTTATCGAACAGAGGAAACGAATCAAATACCTTTTCCTCAGCTGGGAGGTAAGGAACAAAGATACCAAACTCCATTAACCCTTTATGGATCGGACCGTTAGAGTGACCTTGAAGACCTGATTTCACTACTTGTGATTGGTTGTGGTCGTTTACAAAAGAGACCGTATCTCATAATTGAACGCGAAATGCGAATGAGATTAAAAATGCTGTGCGTGATGCTTTTGCAAAATAACAAAGCCAATGCTAAGAAATGCATCCAGGCGCACATGGCGCAGAAATTTCAATTTGCTTTGAACATGGAGTTCGTACGGAAACAGTCCATTATTTAAAAGGTCAAGGCAAGCTATACATATTATCCTATCTATGATCCGGTTGTGACTTATAGGCCCACCTGTACAGTAGCAGCCTTATTTATTTCTTTCTTTGTTTAAGAAAGGAGTCTCGCTAGAAAGAAAGAGAAAACCGTGATGATTCACCCTCCCTGAGCAAATAAATTAACGGGTTCGGAAATTTAATAAAAACGGACTAAATCTGCCTTTCTTATAAAATTTGTATTAGCGGGGCTTTTTTTAACAGTGGAATATCCACAAGATAATGGGAATATTCGGAATTATAGTACTTATAACTGTGGGATAAGCGGAATATCCGGAGGATATACCAGTGTCCTTGATCGAACCAAGACCTTACCGACACGTCTGTAATTTTCACCCTTTCTTCATAGGTGGATGAACCCTCTTATGTGGCTTGGATCAAGCAGGGATTTGGAATTAGACGATCTGTTCGGAGTTCCACAGGAGGACGAATCAGAAACTTTGGGAGACAAACTTCAGAGGTAAGCTCAAAGGTTGAAGTGCTTCGAAAAGGGCATTAAACTCAACCAATTGTTGTCCATTAGTCACATGAGAATAGTTGCTGAAATAAAGTGACAATAGTCAATAGTTTCAATGAGCAATCTTTTCCAAGTGGCAGGTTTCGTGGGTTTCGCACAACTGCCTAACCTCATCCTTATCTGTCTTCTCATCTGCATTTATATGTCCTTATCTATCTTATCTTCCCAAATGACCCCAATTGTGATGACGTCTGAATTATAATATAGACAATGGGAGAAGGAATTGAAGAAGGCGGACATCCTAGACGGCCATTTGGACACGGGACAAATGACGAAGAAGGAAAAGCAGAAGATCAAAACGCCGAGTTTACTGAAAGCTATCATCAAGACATTCGGAGGAAAGTACGCTCTGACTGGGATCCTCGCCTTCATCGAAGAATGCGTGCTGAGGTAATGAAAAAAAAAATTTCCTTAGTTCTCCTTAAATACAACTTGGGACGGTCTTCGTTGAGGCATGTCCAGGTCTAGAAGAAACCTTAAACGCATTCACGCGTCTCAAATGGCAATTACGTGACCGGATATGATTGTGTGTTGTCCCACATCCCTATTCTCTCTAATCATTCCATCAAGGCGTTGTAATGCTACCGATTGAGAGTGAGGAAACCTTGAGAGATTGAAGTCAACCACCCATAGAAAGGACAAAGAGAGGATTATCGCACCACTTTCGAAATTGCTCCTTATTTCCAGGGTGACTCAGCCGGTATTCATGGCTATGCTGATACGATATTTCTCCGGGAACTGGGAATATGGAAACGAGACATATTGGGGCTGGCTATTTGGTACCGGTGTCATACTATGCTCACTCCTATACATTTTTACGCATCATGCTCTCTTTTTCAACATCGCAAGATGCGGGATGCAGATCAGGGTCGCGTGTGGATCCATCATCTACAGAAAAGTATGCATTTCCTCTTTCTTTGCTTCTTCCTGGAACAAGGGACATGGCTCAAGGGAAGTTTCTATTCCTCCTGAAAGGCGTTGAAACTGAGCAAATGTGCACTGGGTCGAACGACCGTCGGTCAGATGGTGAACCTCCTATCCAACGATGTCAACAGATTCGACCAATCGGTCATTTTTCTCCACTATTTATGGATAGGGCCGATTCAGGCTATCATCTCGACAGTAATCCTTTGGTCGGAATTTGGGATCTCCTGCCTCTCAGGCATTGCTATTCTCATCCTCTTCGTGCCCTTTCAAGGTTCTCGTCCTGCCCCTCACCCTTATGCGATTGGAAGCGCAAGTGTCGTTTCAAATGTGGATTCATATTTTTACAGGTCAGATGGGGCGGTGGTTTTCCCGTCTCCGTTCGATGACTGCCAAGAAAACAGACGAAAGGGTTCGACTCATGAACGAAATCTTGAATGCCATGAGAGTAATCAAGATGTACGCATGGGAAAAACCTTTTGCCAAAATGGTCGATCTTGCTAGAGAGTCTGTTACGCTCTCCTTCCCTATTATTGCTGTTATCACCCTTGGGTCCACGAAGGAAAAACTTGATTCCTTCCCTCACCAGGAACGAGATCAATGTTATCAGAAGGACGTCTTTTCTCCGGGGCATTAACATGGGCCTTTTCTATACTTCGTCCAAAATCATTCTCCTCGTCAATTTCATCGTCTATTTGATGCTCGGCAATGAACTCACTGCTGCAAAGGTATTTTATCCGAAATTGTCCAGATAAATCCCATGTTAGGTCTAGAACTTATGATTATAGAAAAGTTTAGTTAGATCCATGTCCCAACGACGTCCATGTCTCCAAAACGTCGTGGAGGTCGTCATATAAGAACCACCTTCAACGCCGAAGGAACTCATGTCGACGAAGCATCCTTATACGTTACCAATGGATCATGATATTTTCCTTTTAAACTCTTGCAGCTCTCCTCAGTATACTCAGGTTTCCAATAGGTTATTTTTAACCCGTGAAGTTTCTCCCTTTGTCATCCTGAAGTGCTTTTATTCAAAATTTGTATGCAACGCGCAAAATTCATTGCGCAATGTGCCAAACATTGACTAACCTACCGTCACCTTAATTGTCTCATTATTCGTATATCCTAATCAAACATTTTGATTTGTTATTGGGTGAATATTGATATGACTTTCATGTACGAGGTATGTTTTAGGCATAAGATGAAATATTCAATTTAGTTTTGCAGATTCAACAAGGCACGGACATATCCTTTTCATAACCACCCTCAAAGTTAAATTAAGCTGACATATAAATTATTTAAAATTACTATATCAAATCATGCAACTCATTAGCGCTGCTAGAGATCGATTTCTTATTTTCTGCTCTGTTTCCTGACACTTCAATACCACTTTCCATAATCTAACTTGGGAAAATCTAGAAAATTAGCTGGGAAAAGAATATCCGAAAAAAGCTCATTTTTGACATTTTCAAAGACTTTGATGGTCCTTCGCTTTGATTTGCCTTAGATGCATACAGAGACGCAATTTATACATAGGAAAAAAATATATTTTTGATAGCTTCCATTGTTGTGGTAAAGCTACTGTCACTCGAGAAAAGTCCATTTGTTAGGCTAAGAAAATTATTGAACTCAGTGGTTCTAAATTGAAATCTTTGGCGCTTACAGGTATAGAGTGTTTTCAGGAACTTTCGAGTCAGATGGAGTACATCGACTTCAATACCTAGCGATATAAGCATTAGGTGGAGCTGCATAAACCCAAACTTTTATCATGGCGAAGAGTTGAAAGCCTAATTTACAGATACTGTTTGGTTGTGTCATTTCGTGCGTGCATTTTCCCATGGATACCTCCGAAAGGTGACTGGGTTCGGAAGCTCTGTCTGCTTTTCCACATTCTTACCGACGTCGAGGCGAAGATCGTACATCCCCTATTACGAAGCCCCTATTACGTCTTTGGCCATACACGGATGTGAATCTCAGGCAATCTAATAGGAGAGGATCCCTTTCATAATATGGGTGCTATCGTACTCAACGAACTAGCGATACCATCTAATTTTCCTGATCGTGGGAGCGCTGAAGGGCAATGTTTTGAATGTCAAGGTCAACCGCTATGGAAGGGGGCCAATCCCATTATTCCAGCCAAGATTTGAGAAGGACCTTTCCTGAGGAACGAATCATTCAAGCATTACCTCGCAATATCATAATTTCAGTCGTAGCTATGCAGTCATACGTATCAAGCTCATTCGAATGCATTCATCCTGAGATCCTCAGTAGCTTGCAAAACCATCCCGAATCACTCTAGAGCACTGACAAAAGATAAGGCAGTGACAAGGCACAGCATCGGCTCTCTCATGTACTTCTCAATCTTGGTCTGCTAGCTGTCTTCTACGCTTAATATCTACCGAGAATCGCGCGAGTGCAAATAAAGCTGAGAATCAAAAAATTATAACTCTATTTTGTTTAGGTGTTCCTTGCAGTGGCCCTGTATAACAACATACGATTGGTCATGACCTTTTACTTCCCTTTTGGGGTTGCTCAAGCAGCGGAAACTGTCATCTCTATCAAACGACTGCAGGTCAAACTTAGTCCGGCCCTTTGTAGTGCATACTGTTGAAACCAAGAAACAAATCGAAATATGACTATTTTTTCTCGATACAGGAATTCCTCCTCCATGAGGAACTAAGGAAGCCAAACCACTTCATGGAATCCAGTCCCAGTGTCCTTAGTGCTGCTAATCTAAGAATATCCACAAAAACGTTGGCCAAAAATGGAAATCCGGGAATCGAGATGAAGAATGCAATAGCCTGTACCTGCTTTCCAGTTCTGTCGTAGCAGGAGTTACCGCAGAGTCATAGGCACTTTGGACCGGTTGACCAACGTCAGTATCCAGGGCAACCGTTACCTTTCCATATCCGATATAAAGCGTTTAAAAGCAGGAGAACCTCTTCCAATCATGATAGTGATCTACTGGATTCCGTCTTTCTGCAGAGTTCCTTGGTGCAAGCGATCTTGGGTGAGTTACCATTGGAGAGTGGTGAATTACAGGTCAGGGGACGACTTGCATACACAGGACAAGAACCCTGGGTCTTCGCTGGATCTATCCGTGAAAATATCACATTCGGGAAAACGTATGATAAGACACTCTTTAGCCGAGTCGTACACGCCTGCGCACTTCTCAAGGACCTCAAGCATTTCCCCCATCGAGAACGGAGTCTTGTTGGGGACCGTGGAATCACTCTCTCTGGTGGACAGAAAGCCCGCATTTCTCTTGCCAGGTCTGGATGCACAATTATTCTTCCTCATTCTTGCCACATTCAAGGTATAAGCGCTCTTTTAAAAGAAGCACTGAGTTCTGATGGTTTTGTTGCCGATAGAGCGTTGTACCAAGAAGCAGACATTTACCTGTTGGACGACCCATTGTCAGCGGTAGACGCTCATGTAGGACGACACCTATTCAACAAATGCATCATGGGATACTTGAAAGACAAGCCGAGGATATTGGTCACTCATCAGCTTCAGTTCCTCCGAAAGGCAGACGTCATCATCGTCTTATCACATGTAACATCCATCACTCTCATCGATGCAATTCTAGGTTTCATATAATTATTGAGATATGTCTGTTCCATCCACGCAGGGGAAAGTGGCGACGAGTGGCACGTACGACGAACTGCTGAAATCAGGAGTAGATTTCACGAAATTGATGGTCACACATGAGACTTCTCATCATCTCGAGGAAGAGCCGTCTTTGACGAGGAGAAATAGAACCTGTTCTAATGAAAGCTTGAAAAGTCTGGACTCTCAGACTTGCATGGAGGAGGGACCTCCAACGAAAGTAAAGCTTTTCATATTTGTGTCATCTCGATGTACAGTAGGATATTTCGAGAGTCCATAATGCGAATTCGTAACATCGTGTACAGTTGCGAGACAAAGCCACCACACCGACACTCGCAGAAGAAATGAGATCTCGTGGGAGTTTATCAGCAAGGATATACTGGGATTACCTGAAGGCAGGTGCTGGATGGTTCCTTCTCTTCCTCCTCATCGTCAGTAACATTCTCACTCAAAGTGCATTCTCGGGCTCTGATTGGTGGCTCTCGTACTGGTTCGTGCTCCCTATCAATGTTTCTGCCTTCCTCTCGAAGGAAGTCACTTGGAAGTCTGGAAGGGAACACATAACTTGCTATTGCCTCTGTTTCCAGGACTAATGCTCAGCAGGAAGCGGCAAACAGAACTAATGGTTCAACAGTGGAGATACTCTTCGGCAATCCACAACTGGATCCATGGACACCTATGTACATCTACGTGGCGATCGTGGTAGCCTTGTTTTTACTCTCCATCTTCAGGACGGTGTTGTTCTTCCATATCTGCATGAATTCTTCCATCAACCTTCATTCTCGCATGTTCAAATCTGTACTCCGAGCCCCAGTCACCTTCTTCGATAACAATCCAGTTGGTGAGTCCCATCTTCACATTCTTTTCTCCGAGAGGCCATCGCAAATGCCATTCGTGTCGAACCAATGAATAAAACGAATGTGTCACAGCTGATGCACAATAAATAAAATTACATACTTTCCATGTTGCAGGCCGGATCCTGAACAGATTCAGCAAGGACGTCGGAGCATCAGACGACATGCTGCCTCCAACGGCTTTCGACAGTCTCGGAGTAAGATGATCAGATTCAAAGTGTGTTGCATTATCTGCACTGTTGCTTGGAATAACATTAGTGACCTTCACACTTTATTGCTAACTAAGCAAACCTCTTATATTTCCGTTTCGATCAACTCTTGAAACAGTGTGGTTTCTTTGCTTGTTATTTTAAGGAAATTCTATACGTCGCTATTCATTTCATTATCTGGGTGAAAATAAGTGTTCATTCACAACTCAGCGGCAGATTCTGAACCGTATCTCAAGCGATACGAGGAATTTGGACGAGTTCCTTCTTCAGAAACTTGCAAACGCAATTTGCTGAACATTTCAATCCGTTTGAGGAATTAATGAATAAGTTGCATGTCATGGACTGTTTCTTTCTGCTACAAACCCTATTCATGGTTTTGGAAATATCGATAATGATACTGATTTTTAATTCATGCATAATCAGTGCTACTCCGCTGTGCCATTCCCATGTCACTCTGAAGTGTACCTCACTGCACGAGATGTCTAGTGGCTCGAAGTTAGTATGAAAAGCTCATGAGACCACATAAACCGACCTATTTTCGCTTTATTTGCTGGCAGGCTCCTTTCCCATCAAATGCTATTATCTTGCTTGCTATGTCTTGCAAATTTGACGCCGTTTTTCAATAGTTCTTGTGATTTTCATTACGCCTGAGAATTGTCTTGATTCTTCGTAGGTGGTTTGCCAAGTATTGGGCATCTCAGTACTTCTCTGCATTGTCAATTACTATGTCGTCATTAGCACATTCGTTGTCATGGTGGTCTTCAGTCGTCTACGTCACTTCTATCTGAATACGGCCAGAGACCTGAAGCGCCTCGAATCCATCAGTATGTTGAATTTATGCTGATATCTCTGTCGAATGCTCCAATCGATCGCATGTACACAGTCTGAGATCTGAGATAACTTTTCGCACTGTTTGACGTGCTTTTTGAGAACAGCCTGATTTCATCTGTGCCTTTTCTAAGGCATGGAAATTAAAAAAAAAAACAGATTTCAACTGAAAACATAATGAACCATCTTTCTTAAATATCTCCTCTCAAACTTGCAATCACAGCACGAAGTCCGGTCTTTTCTCATCTGAGTGCTTCCTTGAATGGGCTGGCGACCATCAGAGCCTCGCATGCCGAGAATATCTTCATAAAGGAGTTTGACAATCATCAAGTGAGGCATAAAAGCAGTATTCTGCTTTCGTATTTGGTTACAAGAGAAAATATTCCCAAAGTCTCATTCTCTCCATTTCACAGGATCTTCACACTTCCTCATGGTTCCTTTTCCTATCTGGCACCCGATGGTTTGGCATTTGGTTGGACTGGTTAATTGTCGTCTATCTGGCTGCAACCACCTACAGTTTCATGGCAATTGGTCAAGGTACTATTAAGAAGTTCTCGTAGATTCTCTGTAACCAACTAGATGGATATAATAGGCAATGACGGCGTTTTGGAATCAAACAGAGGCACTTGGTGGGGATGTGGGGCTCGCGATATCCTCGGCAATTATGCTGACAGGGATGTTTCAATGGGGTGTACGACAGAGTGCAGAACTGGAAAATCAGATGACATCTGTGGAGAGAATCATGGAATATTCCCGTTTGAAAGAAGAGGCGGCCCTCGAATCTCCCCCTGGTAAACAATTAACATAATGTTCCGCCCCCTCCCCCTTTCACATCCCACTGAGGAAGAAGGTTTGAATTTCGCATATCCCTTGTTGCAGACAAGAAGCCACCTTTAGGCTGGCCATCAGAAGGGCATGTGAAATTCGAGCACGTTTCCCTACGATATGCCCCTGACTCATCGCCGGTACTCAAGGACCTCACATTCACAATAGCGGCCAAAGAAAAGGTGTGCAACTCAACCTTAAGAAATCGTCAATCCTCCTGTGTGACGAAGACGGATGCCATACTCCTTTGCCTAATGTGGAGCAAAGATCCACCCTTATCACCCCTCTTGTCCTCGTCCCTTCAGTAGCGACTATTGGCGGGAAAAGGCAGAGTGCCTTGGACTCCCATTTTAGGAGAACCTGCCTTCTCTGTGGTTCCGGTACGGTCTCCATGAAGTCCGACGGGGAATCGCTATCATTCCACAAGATCCAGTCCTCTTCCAGGTTCTCCCTTCATGCATGGATTTCTTTTTCATTATCTGCTATCCACTTCCTGCCGTTTTTCAATATCCTTATGGGTTTGATTTCACAGGGAACGATGCGACGGAACCTTGACCCATTCGATGAGCATTCGGACGAGGCTTTGTGGAAAGTCTTGGAACAGGTGAGTTCAACCTTGAAATATTCTCAAGTCCCCATGTCTAGAAAACGAAGTTAATCAGTCAGAACTGCCGTTCATCTCTCAGGTTCAGCTGAAGCAATCAGTGAGTGGAATGAAGGAAAAACTTGATACGAAGCTCTCTGAAGGGGGAAGTAACTTCTCTGTCGGTCAGAGGCAGCTTGTCTGCCTGGCCAGGGCCCTCCTTCGTCAAAACAAAATCCTTGTCCTTGATGAAGCCACAGCCAACGTCGATCCAGAGTGAGAACAATCATCCCTTCTTTGTAGAGCGTCTGAAATCGTGACGAAGTACAAGCCACTTTCGAAATCCTAATTCAGGACAGATGCCCTCATCCAAGACACACTTAAAAGGAGTTTTAATGATTGCACTGTGTTGACGATTGCACATCGTTTGGATACGATCATTGACAGCGATAAAGTTCTCGTCCTTGACCACGGAGAAATTAAGGTGGGTGCACTTCGAACTGCTAAGTCAGACCGATAGAAGATATGCCGTACACAGATAGATGTGCATTGATGAAACATTCCGTCCTGTAGGAATTCGGGCGACCGCTGCTCGACGATGTCTTACTCTTTCCGAAAAAGAGACTTGACCAACCTGTCTGTCCTGGTCCTCGTTGTTCTGCCGAAGTAGAGCGCCGGCGTTCCCACTCGGTGTCGGAGTTGTATCAGATAAAGGGGCGTTTTCAAGATCACAGTGGGTGAGGGTTCGTGGATTGCAGGCACATGCGGAGAGGCATCCAGAGAAACTATCCATTCTTCCTCCATCTCCATCGGAAGTGAAAGTCGAGGAGGATGATGAATTGGAATCAATTTCTGAAGACGATGGAGTATCCATTGAGGAAGCTACATCTACCCATCTGTAATTTCTGAGAAAATGTTGCTCAAATGACGGATCTCAACACAAGTACTTTAATCCCCTTCCTTCTCCCCTCCCTCCTCATTTACCGGTGCACAATTTGGCAAATTCAGAGTTTCTTTCATACAATAGAAGTATGAAAGCGATTCTCCATTCTCAAGCGATTCGCATATTCTCTTTTCCAGAACGTTTCCGTCGACGGCATGCTATTTTGTACATTGTATATTTGTACTTTGCACATTTGTACAACATCCGTTGGACGGTATGGAAAGAATATACTAGAGAAAAAGTTCATAGATTTTTTTATATCTCACTTTTCCCGAGGCATTCCTTGAATTGAATGGAATTTTTTCCAACAGTCACCATGAATAATTAGAAAATTTCATAGATCTTATGTCAAAACCTTCGGTTAGAATTCGCATGGTATCTGACAGTGAGTATGGATTCTATCTGGGGTCAGGACAGACTTGTCCCATCGGAAGGTCGAATTCGATTTTGAATGGGCTCAAACCTCAGAAAACTTCTTCCCTTCAAAGGGCTCAGTATCATCTCTGAGGCCACTTTGTGGACAAGGAGATTTTGGGAAAGGAAAGAAGATATCAATTTCGGAGTTTCAGCACGAGTGCGAACTGTAAGTGACTCGTACGGTAAGAAGCTATGTCCCATTGCTATCGTGTCCTAAGAGGCGCGATGACCAACTGCAACAGTCTCAATCCCTGTTTCGACGATAAGAGTTAGGCAACCTTTCTATCATGCTTACAACTTTGCCAGATTGGTCTCTCTGGCTTCTTCCAGCATTCGTTTCAGGGCGAAGACAACCCAAGGAGAGTAACGAGGTGGAACGTCGACCAAACGAAGCACTTAACTACTGAAAGTAATGAAGAATTGTAAGCGGATGATGCACGTTTTGCAAGAACCTTAATATTGGCTTTTTATCATTGCATCCGAAACGTCATTCCTTTTTCGAACCGAGAATTAGGCCAACGCGCGTCCGAAAAATTTATTGAGTTTTCGTTTCAAGTAGGAGTATATACTCAAGAGTGGAATCCAATTTGATGCTTCAAATCGCTACAGTCCGACTCCAACTGTCTGGGGAGTTCGCAGTGAGTTGATCACTGAAATTAATATCAATATCCTGCAAACCGGTTGTGAATCACATTGGAACAAACATTGAAATCGGATTGGTTTAGAGTAATTGCGGTTGCTCTAAACACTTTCTCGAAATCGGTTCGTACTTTTTGGGGCTGACTTTGCATTGGGAAAGTTCATGAAGGGGCAGTCATTACGAAAATGTAATAAATAAAGTCGCAAAGGTATGAACGAAAGCAGTTCAAATAATTCACACTACCTTTTGAATTACTGTTAAGTGCGGACATTTTGGGAAGCGTGCTGCTGCCCACCTATCTTCTATGTCAGGTTAGATACAAAAAGAGGACCGCAAGTTCGCGAGTTTTGGTTTGCAACATAATGCACTATACTTCTTCTTCTTTCATCCCTTTACTTCGATTATGGATTGCTATCATAACCGAAGAAATTCGTACCATTCGCAGTTCAGCTTTTTTTACTTTAAGGCGAAGACACCAAGGTAATGAACCTGCGACTCCCCCTAGAAACACGTTGCAGTACCGAATGCGAAACTCCCACTCATCTCTGCGACAGTCTGCAGCGAACTGCGATCGTCACAGTGCTTCGCCGTCAGTGTGCATCGGCATTTACACTAAGAAGCAATCATGTTTTCGTCGGTTGATCAGACTTTTATTTTAACTTTCGTCGGATTGGTTGGGCATAATTGTTGTTATTGTCCGATATTCAAAATTAATTACGACGGTTTTATTTTTATCAGTGTAGTAGAGCTTTTGCCATTTTTTGTTCCATTAAGACGAAAGATAAAAATGTTGACAAATTCTGACCAAATGAAAGGTTTCTATAAATTTTCGTCAAAGCAAAGTTGACCACTGCAGTCAAACAGAATCCCATTTTTTGGAACACGTGTACTCGTGCCCAACCGCTCCATTTTCTCCATCTGTCAGATTATAAAAAAGATAGGGGAATAACCCTTTGGTTCAGCGTTTCGCATTTTAGTCTGACATTCCTGAGTCCCAAGAATAACGTAAGACTTTTGGAAGATGCAGATAGGCCTTCCAAGAAGAAAATCTCTTTCGTATGGCAAAAGCATATTGCCTTTAGTATTTTTCACTTTCATATCCAATGGAACGCATGTATTGGCAGGATTAGATGAATGCATGACAAAAATAAATAAATAACGTTTGACCATGATGTCCTGAGTTTTCGTTCTCGTCCACTTCTTTGTCAGAACAGAGTTTCCATTTTTCGTTTTTGTCAGCGTGACGAAAATCGAAAAAGTTTTCGCTAATAGCATTTTCGTCCTAATTTTCCTTGTTCAAAAGCCATGACATAAACTGGCCATTGTTTGGCATTGTGCATGATTGGCTCTCGAAAAACTGTCCCAGTACCCGGTACATCCCATGAGAGCCTAAACACGATTACATACCGTACGATGTCAAATCATGACTAATGGGACATACTGCACAAACATTCGTGGCTTAATGGAAGGGATAGAAATTCACTATAGAATAAATTTGAGTTCCATATGCTTCTGGGCAGAATTCCACCTTTGCAATAGGCCTAGTCTACACGCAAACTCTAAGCTTCCACGACGTTACGCACATATTTGAGCAGCCTCGGAATGAGACATGGAGACTTGAAATGGAGCAAAACTGACCTGGTGATGAGGAAAGTTGAAGAGACGAATAAGAAGACGAAGGAGTTGAGAAACTGGTAGCCCGCGAGTTGCGAGTGAGGTTGGCAGTAGTATAAAAAGGGTAAGTTTGACCGGAGGCGCAATGGAGGCGCGCCTCCATTGCGCCTCCGGTCAAACTTACCCTTTTTATACTACTGTTGGCTGTGGGAAGGAAGAACGATTACATCATTCAAACTTCCTCGCAAAAGAAATTAAAACAGAGGTGTAAAATGTTGCTTTGTTAGTCTCATCAGATCCCCTATGTACCCCAGACTGAGAGACGACTGAATTCTTCCTCAAGAATCGAGCGATCTGGCCTGAAATCGGTGACCCATATCACCAAACAGAACGATTCGATTTTCGTTATAGATTCGTCAGGGTGTTTCGCATTGGTAGGAATGAATAACGCAGGAAGAGAGAAAAGGGCCAACCGATGAGCTGAAAACAGAAATTTCCGGGTCCGTCTAGACTTTTTTTTTTCCTTTACTAGCTTCCTAACATGTCCATTTCAATATTATTCCAGTCATGACGACTCAGATGCAAGGGAGTTACGTGAAGGCAACCTTACTAATGCCAGATTGAATAGAATTTAAGACTTGACAGCTGACTTAGCCGACCACATTTTCCATGTTAAAAGATCCACGAGCCAATGTTTCTTTCTACAGATAAATAAAATGACGGAAATGGGCTGCGTTTTTAAAACGATCGGAATTTCCTTGCGCGCTACGGTCGCCATTTAACATCGTACTGACGTGATGCAGTACTGATGGATGACTACGCTACACTTGGCCAAGGCCTTCCATTAGAGAAAATGCATCGCCCAGTGGTGATCCGGGGTCGCCGTACTTGATCTGGGTTGGGAATCGGTCCTGGAGATGATTCATTTGAATGTACGAATGCTAATCTGAATGGAAAACTGTGCCTTTAGTGATAATCAGCCGAACGTTCGTTTAGAACATACATTCGATTCCAAGAGAAAATGCTCCAGAAAGTGAATGACCGGCAAAAAGATGCTGGCTACTGCAAGGGAGAGTGGGTGGAATAAGTTGGAACGAAGATCGAGATTGAAAACAGGGCTAATGGAGAATAAAGACGTCTGACCTTGAAGCTTGCTGTCCTAAAGGAATCCCTCAACCATTCGTCCTGTCTGCATTCGCCTCGCAGCAGAGCTTGGGCTTTTTGGGCTCGGCGAAACCAAAACAAGTGGCTCTGTCTAGATTCGGTAAAGGTGAGATCCAGGCATTATAACAATGCTCATCACCCCGCTCTGTAAGCCTATTTATTCCCTTCCATTTGTGAGCCCCGGCATGGTGGCCTCAGCCATGCGCGTTAATTCTATGACCAGTGCCTGAGAGTCACGTTGCGAAAGTGTCTCATTGCATTATCGTGCCTTATAATGGCTTCGACATTTCACTGGTTCCACTTCAATCACTTTCCAATATAGCCATAAAATATATTATGTCTCATTTTCCATTTATATCCACTCCAACGGTTATTCAATCAACGTAACTAAATCCCTTCTCCGTTCATTCCCATCAATGTGACGAAACACAAAAACAATTTTTGTGCGATGAAAGTACTTAGAATTCTCTTTCGAAGTACAATGCTTGAAGTAACGACAGTAACGCCCACTTTTTCGCAGAAGAAGCTATTGAAAATACCCTTAACCTACACGCTGCTTCATATCCACACTAGCAATCGCTTAAAAGCCTGAAGGAAGACGATGGGAGGGTACGCAGGCGGATCGGGCATAGGCCTGTTTTATTAATTTGAGATCGTGATCTAGATTTTAAAAGGGGAACCATTTCCTTCGTAAGTCTTATGTGCTGACGTACGACCAGCTGACCAGCTGTGACCGTGAAAAGAGCATGGCCAGCAGGCGTCAAGGAGGCTAATAGCCTAATTATGGACGAGCGTTTGAGACCTGATTCTTCTTCCGCCTTTTGCCTGATAAGGCACTTCAAGGAAAGGGGACTCTTAGCAGTTATAAGGGAGAGAGGATCGGGGCTCAAACTTAATCAAAATGAGCCCAAGTAGCTACGAAAAATACATTTCACATGGCTTAGCTACTGATAAGAAATGAATGGTTGGCAAGACATGGCATGGCTTCGACGCTGGAAAAGATGCTCTTACTTTCCTAACTTCCCCGAGTCGCTGAATGGATGCTGCGACGTTCATTTTGCAGAATACTAAGACACTGCAAAATTCGGAAGAACAGGATGAGTCAGCTCCTTCTGACTGGGAACCATTTTGAATATTGAAAAACCTCCAATAAGGTATTCAAAAGCCACACAACAGCTCGTAACGACGTATCGTGAGGATGACAGAACTGAACGACTGCTAAGAACTACCACGTGACTAGAATTCACAACCCTGAGAACTGCGTCACAAAGCCTTCTTTTTCTTCTTCCGTATTCCTCTTCCTCTCCTAGGAATTATTGGTCTTCCTTTTCCTTCATTCTTTGATAGGATCCTCCTCTCCGATTCTTCTCTCCAGTCTTTCTTTCGAAAGCGCCTGTTGTCTTTTTTGTTAGTGGTGCGGGTGATTGCCGCCGTTCTTTCTCGTGAGCTTCGTGATAGGAGAGGCAGCAGAAGGTGTCAAACTCTCACGAAGGGAGAAGCAGCAGATGGTGATGCTTATGATAGTGACTACACTGAAAAAAATCAGTGTGTCGAATGACAAAAAAGTGTGTCCTGGATCGTCTGGGCGACACGGAATAATGTGTCATGAGCCTTGACACACTCAAGTGTCGTTTGGCACATATCACTGCCTCAGTAGACACATTTAAACGTGTCCAGCCTCATGACACATTTTTCCGTGTCGCCAGGCCATAATCCAAACGTGTTAATTAACGCACCCTAGTGCGTCATGGGACACAATTGAGTGTGTCCGTTGGGGCATTCTCTCCTCCAGCGTGTCGTTTGACTGATGTCATGACATGACATCAGGACCAATGAGGAAATTCCCTCATGACATATACGTGTGCCAAATGTCTGGAATCGATAGCATATTTGATTATTATAATATTTATTTACTCATCCTTAGAGTTTTTATTTATTTCTGTTGGCAGTGATATGGAACTGACAAAGAACGAGTGGTTACGCCGGTTGAAACAGTGAATCATAAGGAATGACGGCCACATAGAGCACCTTCAACATTATCCATTCATTCCAGATATTTGACTCATACTGTGTATCGTGTCATTTCTCTCTGCGTAGGCTCTAACTTTACAAGGCGGAATCTTCTCTGTTCTTCCTCATCTCTGGTCATCAACGTTCATTCTATTGCTGATTGCGATACCAGCAACAGCAGTGGTCTGCAGGTGCCATACTCACCTGGAGACCCGTAGATCCATCCTGTCGTATCAGGAAAATGTATTTCTTTAACAGGTTGACCGCCACGAGGCGCACCGGTGCGCCTCACTGAATGGGAAAATTAATAGGCTCGCATTGCTGTAGCGGTCAACGTGTTAAATGTCCTTGGCACTTCCGATGACGTTCCGGGATGAAGGCAGGAAAGTGGAAAACTTACTTTAGTACGGTAATAGCAGTAAATGAAAGAGAATGTCACCATAAGCGTTACGTGGATGGAAAAAATGGGGGGGGGAGGGCCACAGGACTTCAAGGGCACTGTTCTCATTGCCTCTTTTTTTGAAAATTGGGGGAGGGTGTCCATTCTGCCCCCCCCCCCCCCCCCCCCCCCCACCCCCCCCCCCCCCCACCAGGTGGGGGGGGGGCCCCTCTCCCCCCCCCCCCCCCCCCCCCCCGACACACTGCGCCGCTGACTGTCACTGTTTAATCATAACCTAGAATTTTCTTTTGTCCTCTTCAAAGGCAAGGATTAAAATAAAAATGGAGGAAAATTTCGCAATGTTGGAAGAATCCCACCATCGCACTCGGACCATGATGTCAGTATGCTCAGCGCGACTTATGTTGAACAAATTAAAACGCACCATAAAAGTTTAAATTGAATCTCGTCACCCTGTTTAATTCCTCTCACTTCCTTCGGTCCAGCGTTGAGCTGCAATCAGCATGAGTGGGATCTAGGGCGAGAGTGACAATGCTAATCCAGCGCCCACCTGAAATCGATGTCATTGACTTGCGTCTGCAGTACCAGAAGCTGGGTCGGTAGAGATAAACTGACCCATTGAGATAGGCGTTTTGGAACTCTGGTGGAAAGCGAGACGTAAATGGTGTCAGACCTTCAGTTTCATAGCCTGCCAGAATTTTGCTATCTGGGTAAGGAAAAATATATTTTGAAGAAGGAAATCTAAATGGTAATACCGTAAGATGACTGGAAAATTATCTGATTTGGAAAACTACGAGTTATGCACAATATATTGGGAATATCAACCGCTTGAATAAGCAATTGGGGCTCGGTTGGTAACGAGCTTGACTTTCGTGGTAGGGGACCCGTGCTCGAACCCAAGCCGAGTGCAAGCCCCGGCGTGCTTGGAAAGGACAATCAGGATGTGGGACGTTAGAGATCCCCGGCCATGAAGGCCGAATCTGGGTAGCGTATCCCCAGAGTAACCGCACAGGTCAAATTGAGTCTCCCAAGGTTACATGTACAAGCTGACATTACAGGAAGCGGAGGGAGGGGTTGGGGGGGGGTGCGGGTTAAATGTGAGAATGGGTTAGCTGGTGTTTCAGAGTCAGGGCGAAGTTTTGGGCCTAGAGCCTCTTGCGCCCGGTACCTTATCGAATCGTAACGTAATTCTTGCCGGAACTTCATAACTAGCATCACTGTTCCTGTTCAGCAAGATGGCGTTAAACCTCTCCGTCAGTGTTCATCCGGTGGTTCTACTGACCATCGTAGACTCTTATGAAAGAAGAAACGAGCATGCCCAGCGGGTCATTGGAACTCTTCTTGGTTCGTGATTTATCTAGTTGCTCCCCCAGGGTTTCTCTAAGAGGAATATATTTCTTGTTCACAACAGCATAGCCTAGCCTAGTTGCCTATGCCGAGGCCTCTGCTACGTAAGAGGAATTGTTGATCATGCGAGGGCTTTTAGGCGCGTGGTAGGCCTTTACATCAGACCCACCATGATCTTCATGACGATGTTCACCAATTTCTCAAACGTTAAAGGTAACATTAGTAATCTCCAACCCAAGTACAACACGCGCAGAAAGAAGACCAGCATTCTAGCAACCAGAAAGCTATATTATGAGACTTTTCTCTGCAAAATCTCAAGAGGTGACGATAATATTAAATAATTATGGCAACCACCTCTATGATCCAGGGGTGCAACCAAGGGGGGGGATCAGGGGGTCTGAATCCCCCCCCCCCCCCCCCCCCCCCAAACCCCTGCTCATGATGGTATCTCTATACTTCTCCATCCCCCTAAACCAGGGGGGGGGATCAGGGGGTCTGAACCCCCCCCCCCCCCCCCCCCCCCCAAACCCCTGCTCATGATGGTATCTCTCTACTTCTCCATCCCCCTCTCCCCCAAGGGTGGGGGATGCAGAAAGATATAATGAGCAAACGACCTGAGAGTGAGGCTGGAAAGGCACAAAGATAGGCAGTGAAAAGTGAAGGTCATGCCAGTTACATGTAGCAACTCACTTTGGTAAAGTGAACCTGTCAAGGAAACGTCCTGCACGTGTGATGCTACAGAATTTTTTTTCTGAAAACGGAAGGAAGGTGTGAATTGTACAGGCTAATGAATTTCCAGTTGCACATCTGTGCAGTGATATTTGGGCTGAATCCCAAAATTTATTTAGTTAATATTAAGCTTTTTCAGATATCAAATGTGCTTTCATCTAGTGTTCAAATTCTGTTTCCACCATTTCATACCATTTTTCTTTGTTTCATTTTCTTTGTTCGTGTGTTTGTGCCGTTTTGCATTTTTGTTGAGTATATCTCTCCTGATGATTTGATAACACCTTGCATTTGGAGACAGACAGGTCATGTGAACTTCGAACCCTCCCCATACTTGGACTGGTTGTATGCCACTGCTCTGATCTTAGTTTCTGGATATGCCATCTTTTTTTTTCACTTTTGAATTTTTTGACTTATTGGTATTTATTCATAAGGACCAGAACCTAAGAACAATAAATATCATATCAAATGGCCAGTTGATGGTTATGTTATTAATTAGGCCTGTTTGTCACAGGAACCATGGACAAGGGTAAGGTGGAGATCACCAACTGCTTCTCCGTCCCCCACAACGAATCTGATGTCGAGGTAAATGATACTCTCTTCCCTTTGTCAGATTTCCCTTAGATGAGAAAGGCCATAATGAATTATATTCCTATGATGATCAAACTGATGTTGAGTGAATGTTTGCAATGCCTTATACCTGGCACAATCAGGCTAGCAAGCCTGATTGTGCCTAGCTGATTAGCTGCCAGCTTAAAGTCAATTGAGGGGTAGGTCAGATAATAAGGGCATTATACTTGCTGTGGGATGCTTGGCTTGGCTTTTTTTTGTGAAGGGAGCCTAGTAGCATGTCTACTTTTCCATTGACAAAATGGTAAAGGCTCTTCTGATAACATGACATTGAGAGGTTGGAGAGAGAGAGAGCGGTGTTCTCTCTCTGACCGTTCTCTCTCTCCCCCACTTTTTTTTCTTCTGTACAAAACAATCAGAATTAATAGATGAATCAAATTTATTTGGCTTACATCCAGTGAACAGGGTTCTCATTAACTCGCTATAGCTTTTGAATCCACAGTAAGATTAAACCCATCAATAGTGCAGGCTTAATCTACAGCATGTCCACAATGTCTTTTTACCCCTGTGTAATTTATGATTTATCTGTAATACAGTTACATTTTTTGTTGCATATAGGTTTATTGCATGAAACATAATTACATTACATGCATCTTTAATACAGTTACACCATCATTCTCATGCCTGAGAATGATTCTGCGCCAGGTTGTGTGACATTCTGTGATGAATATTTTCAATGGTTTTGCCATTATGCTCATGGACCCAAGTACTTGCCAATATGCATTATTCAATCGTATAGTCGCTGGTATCACACATTTTCCATCTGAAAAGAAATGAGAAAATCAGTTAGTACTTTACTGGGGGTAACAAGACATTGTGGACATGCTGTAGACTCTGGGGGTACCAGTTCATGGTTAGCCAAATCTTTAAATTCCAAAATCTCATCCTTGCAGGTAGCAGTTGAGCTGGATTTTGCCAAAGACATGTACGAGTTATATCACAAAGTGAACTTGACAGAGACCATTGTGGGATGGTTTGCCACTGGACCTGAAATTACTGAGCATTCTGTTCTCATTCATGAATATTACTCCAGGGAATGCCCAAACCCTCTTCATCTCACTGTGGACACCTCCCTCTCCAATTTTGGACTTGATGTCAAGGCATACATTAGGTAAGAACTCCCATACCTTTCCTTTGTCTCAGAATTTGACACACTTTTAGTGAGAGCCTATGTTGGCACAAGATCGCATGGAGTCCACATATGTTGCTTTTATTTTTGCACAGTGTGCCAATGGGAGTTCCTGGAAAAACAAGTGGCACCATGTTTGCATCTCTACCTGTTGCCATCACAAGCTATGAACCTGAAACAGTTGGAAGTGAGTGCTACCAATTTGTGGCATGGAGATATCTATACAGTAGATAAGCAGAAAGCCCTAGGCCAATAGTATCCTTATGTAGTTGTTCCATACCCTATGTATACTTCAAGCTGGTCTAAGAAGACCTCCACAACCAAAATGAAATCTAAAGTTACAGAAGTCTAAGAGAAGTCCTGGATGCTACTGGATCCCTATTGATTTTAAAACCTTTCAGAACCCAAGCCTCAAATTATCTAATATAGTACATCTTAGCTGTATCACTAAGAGAACAATAAAAAAAATGCAGATCAAGCATGGCTGATCAAGACCATATACCTTCTTGTGTGTGTGAGTGGCACAAGCGATTTTGTGACAACACGAGCACTTTCCAGTCAGCTGTGACCAACTCATTGAAGGAGGTTGCCAAGAATGTGTTACAGCCAGTGTTCCAAGCTCTTTGCAAACATTGGGAGAAGTGTATCACAAGTCAAAGGGACTATTTCAAAGGGTATCATACTGGATTCTCACTTCTCTACATAGTTTGCTCATATGAACTCCTGGAACTGTATAATAGGTTCATGTATGTCTTATGAAATTTGTATGCCATCCACTCTTGTCCATTGTCTTTGTTTCTGTGAAATCTGGTTGAAATTAATCTAGAGATACAAGCATTTGAAAAAATTAATTTTTGCATGCTGTCCCCTAGGTCCAATATAAGTTAGACCTCTTAAATACTATCCAATCATTTTTGCTATTATAAGAGAAGATAACGGGATTTCAAAAGTGTTCCTTAAATTATTTGGCCACAGTGTAGATGATGACCATAGAGGACAGAATTTAATGTTTATTTTTGCTTCAGGTGATCTGCACTTGTTGCCATGAAATGGTAGAAACCATATGTTGAGCATTCAAGTGGTGTTCAATGAGCCAACTTGGTAGTGGACATGATGGAATGTTCTATAATGGGAAATTTTGGGTGTTTATTGAGTACGATAACAATTAAGTCATTTACTTTGTTTTTGCTTCCAGTCACAGCTAGTTTGAAAGGAGGGGTTAATCCTCAGAAGGTGGTGGATTGTCCATCTGACCTCCAGCAAGTGGCAGCTGCATCCAAGCGCATGCAAGAGATGTTGGATGTGGTGATGGATTATGTGGATCGTATTTTGGAGGAAAAGATCCCTCCCAACAAAGAGATTGGTCGCCATCTCCTTAGTCTTGCCCATTCCATTCCCAAGATGTCTCCTGAGGAATTTGAGGAAATGCTCAACACCAACGTGAAGGTCAGGTTTTTTTTTTTGGTGTTTCAATCATGCTCTCCATGAGGTTGTAGCCATGATTCTCAGTTTTATTTTGCTCCTTTCACAAGTCTGATTTTGACTTTAAAAAAAAACTGCTTAATAAAACTTGTGGGATCTGGCCCCTCCCCTCCTAACATACAGACAGTGGGCATTAGTCTAAATTTGGAATTATAACTAATTCTGATGTGTTTACTCTCACTTTGCCAATCAGAGTATGTATAGGATGGTTTTCCCTAGAGGCAAACTTTTTTTTTTCACTTGGTTTGGGCACCCATAATGCTTTTACACTATGGGTGCCCCAAGCACAGAATGTGGGATGCATTCAGCAAAGCAGAGTGTCTTGGTGACCACCATGGAACACATTTTTAGATTCATGACAGTGTTGTGCTCATTCATTGATGCTGCAATGGAGCTACATAAGCTGGTTAAAATTTTGGAGTGCTATATATTGCAGCAGCATATACTAAGGAGAGCGATTGATTGAGGTGATTTTTCTCATGTTACTATCTGCCCAGCAATTAATGTTCCAGGGAAGCCTATGAAATTTTCCAGTCAAGTATCTCTTGGTACTTGGTATCCTAACTATCAAAATAGTTCCTGCATGCAATGGAATTTTTTTGTTCAGATTCCATAAGCATATCCAGTGCTACCATGACCAACTCGGTGCTTGAGCCCAAAAGGAATTACTTCAAAAGGCAGTCTGTGGACTTTCACCTAATGCAATATAGTTTTCACTTCTCTCATATTCCAAAATAATAACTCTATCTTAAACCCTTTAATGCATGAATTTTTCTTTTTCAGCGAAAAAAAAATTGGTAGATTTCACTCACATCCTAGAACAAGTGGAAAAAATTAAAAAAAATCAATTTGTAAGCAGTAGGCCTGAAAATGTTATTGTTGCTTATTCACTACAAACAGCATTTTCAGCTTTCTAACCCATGCTACATAGGTGCTAGAGAGCCCACTGGGTCCAACATTCATACATACCTCAGCACAAAAGAAAATGTGCCTGGACCCTGGATTAGCGTAAAGTTAAAGAATATTAACTCCAAAACGTCAATCTGCCATACAACGAAGTCAGATTGGTTCTAATTAGCTTGCCACCAGGAGTGTTAGGCACCCAGTGACCGTATAGTTGCTAGATTTAAGGACTGGACTGTTGCACATCTGCTGTGAACGGATTTACCTCAGGAGCTTGCTAAACTGCACATTCTAAAAATGTTTTATGGTATGTTGCATATCTGCTACGTCATGCATTAAAGGGTTAAGCAGACACCTTGTTTTCCCAGATTGAGTCTGCACTTGCCCCATTGGCTTACTAATTTCTGAGCCCTGAATTTGCACCAAATTATGACTTTGGTAGCTCGGAACTTTACCCATAAGACAATATATATTGTGTGCTGCTATCTCTTGGAGAAATACACTAAATTCTTAAGTCAATGTGTTAACCAAAAGTTCTTTTAGTTGCAGTTCTGCAGAATGTTACTAGTACATGGGAAAAGTCACTCAACCATGTACTTGATCTTTGAGACTTTGAGTTTCAAAAGACTATAGAACCATAGGCAAGGTACAGTGTCCATAAGAGAATGAAGCAACTAAAAAGTTAAATTCTTGTAAATCAATGAAACAAAGATAATAAAAAAAAACTAATTAATTTTAGCAATTTTTAAAATTGCTATTTTGACATTTGCTTCACTCTTTTATGGACACCCTGCATAAGTTCTGGAGTTGATGTGGGGAAGTTGGATGTTGAAGGGAAGAGGCAAAGAAGTCACTTCTTTCCATATGGCCCTGCTAATTCCTATAGCTTAACCCAGATACTCCTGGCATTCTTTCTTGCAGGATGGTGTTCAGACATGCACCTCCATGTAGAATATGCATCAATATATAATACCGGGTATATTTGGGTTAATTGCTGAGTTTCTGAACAGTGAGAAAAATGCAGAAGTTTGAAGATTTATTCAATATTTCCCTGAACTCTCTCAGGATTCAAAATTGTGCTTTCTTCTCCCCAATTTTTAAGGAACTGATGGAATTTATGTCTAGGTGGACAATGATGAAGAATTGTACGAATCATCTTTGTGTTTTCTCATTTCCAGGATCTCCTGATGGTGATCTATCTGAGCCAGCTATCCAAGACACAATTGGCTCTGAATGAGAAGCTGGCAAATCTGACTATATGATGTTGAAAATAAAGAAGAGACTGATCTTTCCTATGAAAGTTTCATACTCAATGTGATAAAGAAGCATGCTTGTTTTATTACAAATCCTAGCATTCTAATAAATGGCAATGTGAAAGCTTGCAGTTTGTAAAAAAAAAAAAATTAATAAATCTTAAATTTATCTTTGCCAGTTTGCCAACAGATTAATGAGACACCCAATAACCACAATTCTAATGTATCTCTTGTACCATCATACCCAAGACCATGATTTATAATTAAATTCTATCTATTGAGAGCAATGGAGAGAACTTCAGACATTTGTCATCACAGGAAATAGAATTAATGGCCTCTGCCTAAAAATTAGGGCAGCAACTTTTAGATCCCACACAACACTAAATTCCTTTGAAATCTGTCAAGTCACACCTTGCTGGTGATATTTGATTGATAGACAATGAATACACCACTTATAAAAAGACAGCTTCTCTTTCCCTTTATTAGGGGGCCCATTTCCAGGAAGGAGAGGGAGCAACAATTGAAACAGGGTACTGGTGCTCATGAAACAACAACGGACAACAACACAACAGAGAAAGATCAGGCTAACATGCACCAGAGATAAAAATTCGTGCAACTGAGAAACACACTTCAAAACTTTTTGAAGCAAGATAGAGGCCTCACTTCAGGTTTCACTATCACTTCACATTTCCTTAGAAATCCTATACCTTCAATTCCCCATTTTCCAATGTTTCCAGGCTTGTGGCAGTACATGATTTCTGATCAGTTTAAACATTACCCAAAAGAAATTAAAATTCTTGTCAGCTGGGGAAATGCAAAGACAACCGGTAGATTGTGGCAGTGCAAAAGAGAGAACACATGAAAACTACTCATGGTTTGATCCTTGAGAAGCAACTTCTATCACAGGCAAAAAGAAGGTTCCCCTTCCTTCTCTCTCTTGGCCTGGAAGGCACACAAAAAAGGGAGATTATCTTTTTGAGTTGAGATTTCTCCCTTTCAAGCATTCTTGAGTGATGGGGATAGAGAGATGATGAAGATGGACCAGAGCATCATGGTAACATTGGTTTCTCTGCATTCGACCGGGAAGGATCCACAATCACTCGGGGGAGAGATGCAGGAGTGCATCATGAAGATGTTGCTGTGTGTCGTCGTCCCTTGCCAAGGGATGCCTCAGCAATGCTTGTTAGTCCAGACGCCAAGGCCTCTTCCCCAAGGCAGGGACCACCTGCAGTCACAACATAGAATAAAAATATAAACATAATGATCAGTTAGCAGGAATGATGAAACATTCTTCAGAAGGGAATTCACCATCAGAAACTGTAGTATGTGCTGTCTTGCGACGCTTCTTGCCAAAAGAATCATGCGTGGAATGCACTGTGTTCTCACCTACATGCAATTAAGAAACATCTCACTATATAGTGATACAGCAAGATGGAAATAGAAAATTTTTAAATCCAAAACTCTTGGGTGAAGCTATAGTGAGGATTTAAAAGAAGTCCAGAGAAGCTAAAATAAAATTTAAAAAGCAGATGCTTTTGGTACAAATAATTTTCATTTTGTTTTACATCAACTTCTTCAGTTTAAGTCAGAGAATTCAACAAATCCTGAAATATTAAATAGCCCTAACCTGAGTATTACCAATTACTGATGAGAATTGAGATGGGAAATTAACACATTGGGTGACATTTGCTTTTATGCAATTACCACTGGTTACTGCAAACTCTGGGGATGCACAAGGCAGCATGAGTTCATTGCATCGATTGTTTAAGTTTCTGCTTTGACCACCAGATTACAGACATGTAATTTTCCCCCATTTATGAGGCATTTACTTTTGTTTGAGAAAGAGAATAGGTGACAGTGAATCAAGTTGTTTGTGGGGTGTACATTAACCATCCATTCTCACCTCAAGAATAAAACCTCCAATGAAAATGTAAATCTATACTTTACACTCTAATGACCATGTTCATTGGAATGTGACAGCAAATCCCATGCCCAAGACTGCATGCACCTACATCTGTCTACAGAGGTTGCTGGTTGCCTTGATTAAAATTTATTGAAAGAAAAAAACTAAGGAAATTATGAAAGTGCCAAATTATTTAGGATGAAATTAACATATGTAAGTATGCTAAGCATGCATATGCACTCATCCCATTATCATTGTCAAGCCTTGTAATATAAATACTCTACCTACTATGTGCTTTTTTTTTAATTAAAAAAAGGTGCCATTCTAATTACATGCTATTCTGTGGTAAAATTTCCAGGATTTCTATATATAAATTTATTTGCCCTGCTCATCCTATGTTGAAATGACCATGTCAAGAGCTCAATTCATCATGATTCACTGACCAGATTTTTTAGAGAGGCTGGAATTTCTGGTCATAGTTGATGGGACTGAGAAAGGTGAAGAATTTGAACATTCTTCGGCAGCTCTTCTTCTGCCACGTTTCTTTGGCCCTTCGTCCTCTGCACTGCTTCTTTTGGAAGAACTCCTGCAAACAATGTATTAAAAAATCATGAGGGTGAGAATAAGTAGGGAAAGAAACAAAGACTAGTACAAGGTAGAGCAAAAAGAAAGACCAAAGGGTTTTTTTTTACCCATGTGTCTGCTCCCACTGGAGCTATTTTCAGAAACTAACTCTGCTCAATTTGTTAAGTTTTCAAAATGTGTACAAAGTTTCACCCTAATCCATTGTGTCAAGGCAAGGCAATGAGAAAATATATATATATATATAAGAAATTGGGCATTAAATGTAGACAGGAGCCTTTGCTGGTAGTGGAATGGAGAAAGCAACTAAGTGCTGCGGCTACAAGTCTCTCATCCAGGTTGTATTAAACTTTATTTTTTAAATTAATTATTTGGGTTGGCCTTTTCTTGCAGATTGTTTTGATGAGCTTTTTTCCAATGAATCTGAAGTATCAATACAGAGATTCAACTCAAACTCTAGTTTTAAAATCTCCTTGGTATATGTCAGACAAGGCAGGCAGAGGATAGTCAATCAGAAGGGACTGGAGCCCCCTGTCAATTCTCACTTCCCAAGTTCTGGCTAATGATTCATAGCCTTGCTTTGGTTAGGCCAACTTGGATGAAGTTTAAGGATTTGTTGGGAACATAATGCAAATCACTAGTTTCATTAACCCTTAGAATGCCAAGAGGCAAAATATTGGCTCTTCATAATACTATACAATTCTGCTTGAAAGTGAAGTAAAGTTTAAAGTAGTTCTGGCTATAGCAGAGACCTATAAGTTAAAATTAATTGGTTGTTTTCTTTCCTCATACCCTGTAGAGGAAACATTTACTTCTGATCATGTCATTGTGGCTATTGGTGCAATGTAAGGATAGGGGTAACAAGAGGTTTTCTTTTTGTGCTCAGGCTGACACCTTGAGTCAAGATGGTAAAAGTGGCAAAAAAATAGCTCTTGAGAATCACATATGACCCTTGAGTCACAACAAATGAATCCTATGTTTTCAAGAACTTGACCACGAATGTATAGACCAATATATAATTGATAAAAAAAGAGATACTTTAATAACTTCAATGAGCCAAAAAAATATAACTGACCTAGTGCCAGCAGAAGAAGAAGGTCTCTCGTGTGACTCCATGTCAGAGCATTTGGTGCTTGATGATGGCATTTCAAAGGAAGTTGTCGATGTTGGACTCTCACTGAAAAAATGTAAATAAGGATGTTATTGATGATCATATGCCTCCCTTTGGGCATTGCCACTGGGCTATACCATGTCAATCAAACCACATTTTTATTTTTATTTTGTGCCTGACCATTCAGCATAACCATATCAAGTTTCATTGGAGGAAAAAAAAAATTGGGGGAAAAACATCCCTCCCTCAAAAAGCCTCCCTGGGAATGTTTCCCTAAAGTATGATTTTTCCTGAGATCAGTACCTCAAGAACTACTTGTTGGTACCAAATCTCAGCTATCATATCTATAACATACTTTGAATTTGTGGCAGTCACAATCACCTATATATTTTGGGTGGTTTTTGCTCTTTGTCTGCAACTTATTTTATATTAATGGCAAGGGCCATTTATTCAAGTTTGTACAATAACAGAAGGACTCATGAACTATATTGTAGTAAAGTTTTGACTTGACTGAGTTAGCACCCTGGCCTGTGAGTCACCAAGTGGATGTTGCCCACAATAAAAAAAAATTAATTACTTTTTGAATGACTAGTTTTGACTTTGGACAACAGAAAAAAGCAAAATGAGAGATTGAAATTGAGAGAAAGAAATGATAAATTGAACACCTCTCTAGTTCAATTAGGAGCAAACTTGTTGCATTATTACTGAGTAGCAACCCCAGAGGTGCACAGTGGTGTTAAACTAGGAAGTGCTTTATCTTCTCTAATTCTGTTATTTCAATGAAATGTGAAAAACATGCTTGGAGCCATCATATCTTTCTTTCAGCCAATTTAGATAACTGAATATTATGGTGGCTCAATTATGATCAGCAGAACACAAAAGCAAGAGCAATATATCAAAAGGTGCATTAAGTGAAAGCAATTATCAAAGCAAATCAACAATCAGGCCATGAAATTAGTGCAGTACATCACCCAACATCCAGTGTCCCCTCAGGGAGGTGGGAGTTCCAAAGGAATTCTGTATAATTAGGCTGAGGTTGAAGAGAAAATAGGCCACCTCCCAAGTACATCATTACTGTTTGTTATTAAGCAAAATGAAAAAAAAACTAGAAGCAAAGGTAAGAGAGGAGATAAGACTATTTATTTTCCTATGCTCCTTTGTAAATTCAGCTGGTATGCTGATAACCTGAGCAGAAATTTTTCCAATAGTGATTCCATGACAAGCTTATTACAAGTGAATTATAACACTTCCAAGTTTGAAGAGGTATTTCCAGCAATTATTGGCTCAAGGTGTTGGCTGACATGAGGACAGTCATACATGTAACTACATAAGAAGTCTCATTTTATTTTCAGAGAGCAGCTCACTGAAAATGAAGTCTTTCTACTCCATTCAAGTCTGTGCCAGTCATAGATAGAAATAAATATAGGAAATAAGTTTTTGAGGGCAGTCATCAACATCAAAGTAACTTCCATTATAATTCTTCAGAAGGAAAAAAAAAAAAGAGCTGTTCTGCAGCATCAAAATTCACAATAGATTCCATCACAATGTAGGGTAAAGCCACTAGGCAGTTAAGCAGGGCAATATTCGTAATAGGCTCATCATGCCTAAAGGGTACAAGTTTGATGTTTCAATTTTTATGTCTGGGAGCACAATATGAGAAGATATGAGTGTTTCAAAGAGTGCTCCTTGTAAATGCTCACTTTTTAACATATACTACAATAAACATTTTAACAGTGGAGTAAAGAACCACCTTTCCCAAGAATAGCATTATAATACTGAGAGCTCCAACAACTATGTTTCTTTTCAATACCTTTTGAAAGTTTCAGTTTTTTTTACCAAATTTAACTTTCATCAGACTTCTATAGTCAAGCTGGTTGAATCAGGTAATGATATTTGACTAATTTTTCAAAAGGGGAATAAAGGACTGTCCTTAATGCAGTGGAAACCACAGATGGACTGTGGATGCTGTAAGGAACTTCACAGACTTCTTGGAAATGGTCATGAAAGCTAGCAGCATTATCACTATCATGACCAATGACAGCTACTTATTCCTCATTTGAAATGTAGTCATTACATAGCCTCCTTTGTGAGCTACAAGAAAGCACTGACACTTTGAATGTCAATCATCCAAACTATCAGTCAAGTGATAACAATCCAGATGAAATATGTAAAGTTACCAACAAAAAAATGGAAATGCAAATGCAAATTTTCAGCTGAGTATTGTATTTTCCTGTGTTGGTGATTCCTTGCTTTTTAAGAATGTACATACAGTTGTTGTCAGTCTGTATGTACAGCTGTATGTACATTTGTTGCTGCTTTTTGTGATTGCTTAGGGGTAGGTTCATATTGATAACTAAATCAGACAGCAAGTAGGTGAAGCAAAGATTGAAGGAATCCAAGCTTTTCAGCTACCTCTCAGCCCCATCTTTGCCAGCTTATCAGAGCCCTCAAGCCTAATATTTACTCTCTTCACCTAAGCTTTCATCTTTGGAAATATCAGAACCAACTGCATGTTGGGGGGGATGCATTTTGTTTCTATAGAGGATGAGATATTTTTCAGCTCAAGCCAACAATGAATAGAAGAGATTACTTGATGGGAGAACAGGCTCTAATTCTCCTTTTGAGATAATGCTGTCTAAACTGACCACTATATCTGATGGAACAATGAAAATATCAAACAAAAATATGGTAAATGTTCGAAGAGGTCTGGGACAGCAAAAATAGATCACAAAAAGCTATTATTGCAATACCTATGATGAATGTAAGTAAAAAAATATTTATGCTGAATATAAATATATTATTGTATTAACCCCTTGAACACACAAGATGCACCATATGCATCATGGAGGAACCATGCAACTGATATATAGGATGCTCACTGGTTGCTCAAGGTGAGTACTCACAGGGGGAGGGGTATCACAAAATGAAGTAAAATCAGAGGTATTGTTAGGCATTAAGTAGAGGACTTCAGCAGAAACAAAATATTTATTTTATTTAATATAAAATTCTGGTGCATGATGGCAGTAAATTGTCCAATACAATGGTGTGTTTAAGGGGTTAAATATGCTTGATGCTTTTCCCATTATTCAAGCAAACTGATTTTTTGGTTTTGGTAAAGATAATTGATGCTAGACAGTAACAGATTAACATAAGGAAACAGGTTCCTTAGAGTAAAATCCACAGGTTCCAATCTGGTGAAGTTCTCTGGAATCCCTCACCATATGGAACAAGTTCTACAAATCAAAAGTAGTTCCTATCAGTGCAAGATGGAGTTATAAAGAACATGGATTCTCCTGACCATTTGAAAAGTTCAAAAGGTCCTCCACATTATCCATGTACATACAGAAAATAAAAAATATAAATGGAAGCATTAACAAGAAAAACCATGATTTCTTTCCTTTTACCAGTTCACCTACTATTAGGAACTGGAAATACAGTACCAATAGCTGTCTTCTTTCCACGCAACACTTCTAGGAGCTTCAGAACATGAGACATAAACAATCACATATGCAATACTTTCTGCCTTCCTAACCACATTAGAAGAGCCTTTATACTAACCTTGAGTGTGAAACCTTTATGCAATCCTTGAGTTTGGTGGGTTTCTCCTCCTTCACCTGATCTTTCCCTCGATTCCCTTTGATAGTCCTCCCGTGTTTGGGTTCACTGTCAGATGGACGCAAAGTTGTGGAAGATTCAGGACGAGGAGAGTGGTCCATCCCACTTGGGGTGCGATTTCTCACACCAGACAAAGACCGGGAACGCACAAATGTGTCCTCACTCCCTTGGCCATCTTCATGTTCCCCACATGTCTCACTGATTCCAGAATCTGAGTTCTGATCAGAACAGTGAGTACTCTGTGCCTCCATTCGAGTCACACCAGAGAAAAGATTCGATGGGGAGAGGCTGCAGCCACCACTTTGACCACTACTGCTGCTACTACTCGGAGAGGATTCCTTATTCCGGAAAAATTCTGTCCTAAAGAAGGAAAAGGAACTGGACACAGCATCACTGCCGTCTGTAAGAGGTTCTGAGCAGAGCTTCTCGATGACATGATTGATGAGCTGCTGTTGGGATGTCTTGAAAGTCTGCTCCGTTGAGAGATTCAATGGCTGATCATTCTCCAATTCCTTCTTTTCCTGGGCATTCTTGAAGGCTTCCAATTTAGATGCAACATGACTACGAATTCGAGTGAAGGGAGAGAATGTCAGGCTCTTCCCTCTGCTAACAGCTTCATCCTTGTCTTGATCCAAATGATTTCTTAGCTGGAGCCTTGGAGTCTTCCAGTCCGTTGAACACAACTGTGAAGATTATGGTTGCAAAAATTCAGAATACAGCATGTAAAAAAGCTAATTATGATTGCCTTCAATTACTTGCATACATAGGTCTTGACAAAATTAAGCCTCAAAATTTTAAAACAATTTATCTGATTACCATAAATCAAGAAGACCTACAATAATTTTCATTAAATATTTTCCTTTGCTTCCAAATGAGACACAGCTCATTAATGCAAAATATATCATCACATGATGGTCTCCTGTAGCAACATTGCAGAATTATTAGGACTACCCAGTTTCTAGATATAAAGGAATCCAGAATGTACCTTTGTCATTGTCAAGTCATCATTATCATTTTGAGTGATTTGATACAATTTTTCCAAAACATGTTTACCTCATACCAGAGAAGATGAGAGTGGTTTGATGGGGTTCAGGCTTTTTTTTTTTTTTTTTTTTTTTTTTTCTTCCACTCTGGAAAATCAAAGTTAACAAATTTATTTTTTTTTTATTACCTCTTTAAACGAATGTTTTAAGGAATTTGTTTCCCCTTAGTTTTTTTTTTTTTTTTTTTTTTTAACGGAAAATCAAAGTTAACAAATTTATTTTTTTTTGCAGCAACTTACAAATGCAATAGAGCCTCATTTCACTCTTTTCATTTGAGGGAAATAACGCTTCATGAATGCTTCATAAAATGGCAGTTCCACATCTTCAAATCCCATGACAAGTATGCTCATCATTTGCATCACACATGAGAATGGCCTTGACAAGTTAACAGATTAACAGGGATGACTCAAGGTTTAGGACAGAAACCTAACACCTTGTAAAAAAAAAACCCAAGTTTTCAATGTTCATGAATGGTTGCTACATTCTATCTTTCTAGAATTCCATTTAACTCATACTGACGGTTGACCTGATCTCTTTTCGACTGTTTGTGCCTGACCAAGAACATCCAGCAGTCTGAAGCATCTGCCCCAAAAAAAAAACAGCAGAGCACAGCATAGCACTAGTTTCTTGGGTGCTTTTCATTTTTGCAAGGAAACATCATTGTGCCGACATTCAGTTTCATCACTCATTTTCAAAAGATTGATGAGGTCAGAATCCATAATAAAACAAATAATAAAATGCCTGGAAAAAAATAAATTTTGCCCATGCACCCCTAACAATAATATCAAATAATAAATACATTACATTCAGTCCAGGCACTTATTAATCAATCCTTCTGGCTCTCTGCAACTTCAAAACTTACTAACTTCTCCACTTTCATACTTGTCACACAGCCTTCTCTAAATATTGCTCATGCCAGAAAAAACAACCAGAACTAACAGCAGTTTAATGAAGTGAATTCAAATGACTTTCTTCTTGAATAAAACAAGTTAAAGAAAAACAGCCAAAAATGCCAAACGATTGCAAAGATTTGAAAATAATTGTCACATTCATTTTAGTTTACCATTTAAAAAGTTGCACCTGATTCAAATAAACAGTGTCTTCACTAATCATTCAGTCTTGTGAGACAACTCTTGAGTCATCCTTGTTTACAGTTTTCTAGAGCATAGAAAAATTCCATTTGTGAATAAATTCTGCTAATATGCTGATTAAAATTTCAGATGATAATTGTCATGATGATTATGAATAAATTGGGTACTATGCAGTGATAATGACTATTCAGTTCATATCAGGAGTAAAATGGGCATATACACTTATACATCTGAATTCGCTAAACCAGTTCTTGCAGAAACAAATATAATGGATGAGACTGTGTCTCGTTCATTAAGATAAATTATTGCTGGCATCCACACACTAGCTTGAAAGATACAGGAAATGTTAACCCTGTAACTAACAAAACCTAGATAGTCATATGTTTAACTCTTTGTTTCATATCTCCATTTGAAAAAAAAAAAACTTCAAAATACTTTGCCTTAATATTATCCCATTTTATCATGAAAATACATCCACTGGACCAAGAACATAATTTACAAAATTAAGTGGCCCCTTGCTCTTTTGCCTAAAATGGACATGTGAATGTAAAAATGTACAATGTCATTCCAAGAAAATTCAATACCTGGGGATGCCTGCACATCCAGCATATGCATAATAGAGTGCACACATTATGTTTAATTTTTTTCCTATATTTAACTCTTGCATGCTACAATACCAAAATCTAGATGGCTCTTATTAATGCTCCTTCCATTAGAAAAGCAAAGTGCATTGATAGTACAACCTTTTTAAAGCAGCACAATTACTATAATAGCAATCAAAACAATAAATCAATAAATACAAAAATTATTTTGGTTTCATTTGTAACCAATGTTCACACAGATCCAGGCTCAGGCATTACTTACAGGGATCTTGTAAAGAAGAAATGTTAAAGTTAGCATGAAAAACTGAGTACCAGGAGGAATAAAGACAATTGAAATAAACCCATTCTACTGCAAGTGTGTACTCTCACACTTTCAGGGAAGATAAAGTGAAGTCCCAAGGTACTCACCCCAGCTAACTCAAGGAGAGCTGAGCAAGCTCGTTGCCGTGTCACCTCCTCTGTGTGAGAGGGCAGTGATTTTTCAGGCACCAGCTCTGGTGATAATTGTGGTGTCTGCTTCAGAAGGTGATGATGGTGGTGGTGATGGTGAACATGGTGATGGTGATGATGTTCACCTTGGGTATATCGCTTCTTAGGGGGTTTTGGGATGGGTGGTGGGGATGGGGTTGCTGCCATGCCTGTACTGCTGCTGCTACCTTTCAACATTCCCCATGTGCCCATGAATTCTTCAAAAGTAGCTGTCACAGAGAGCAAAGAGCACATTTTAGTCAATGAATTTAGAACTTAATCATTATGTAGATCTTATCCTGACCATGATTACCTCTTGACCTACCTGTGATTCACAGAGATGCTCCTGTCCTCCATCCATAAGTAAGCACAATGTGGTAACCATGGACCATTAGGAATTGCACCAAATTATTTCTTCAGGATGCACATTCACTCACTGGGAACCTTGGACTTGCCAAGTTTATAAAGTCTTCTTTTGAATTCGCAAGCAAAGGTCCAATAGTAGTAAGAGATATATATAACATACATATAAAAAAAATCTATTAACAGTATGTATATATCTGGAAATAAGGAAAAGACAAGCAATCATCAAATCATGCAACAATACCACACAAACACCATCATTAAAAATAAATACTAAAGTTTTAATTCCAGGAGCCAACTTTACAATGTAGCTAGATTCAAACAAAAGGCAGCTAAGCACTGAGCACTACAACTTTTCCAACGAAAAATTTGAATAAAACAGAATGCAAGGTCTTGAAACATTATGATACGTAACTGAACTGTGGATGGGTGGGCAGATATCTTCATACCCATTTTTAAAAAAATGGGTGCAGCAGATGGATTTAAGAAACACTAGCCTGAAATTGGATGGTTTCACACAGAAGTAACAAAACAAAACTCCTATTCTATCGTCAAACGGTATTTCTTTGGCACCTTTAAAACTGCTAACTTTCCTCTCGTCACTGTCTGTCTCATCGTTTATGCATTCTTCACGACTTCTCCGTGAATGTGGGGTCATGGAAAGCAAGAAAGACATGGAAACAAAGAAAATTTCCACGGAACTGCCAGTGGGACAGGGAAGTGTCACTCGTGATGAATTGTCTGCCAGGAGGTGAATGGACAAAGGGAAAGTAGATTTCCAGGGTGAGAGCATTTCTCTAGTCTGCCAGCAAACATCCTGACATAAAAATCAAGAAAAAGAGTTCGTGTGTGTACCACACCCGAAATACGTATTTAAAATTTAAAAATTAAGAGTGGGACCTGGAGTCATTCTATCAGAATGGGCCATGTAACCCAAATTCCAGCCAGGAACAGAAAGGAAGGAAATATTCCCTACTGGATCCGGGAGAGAGGATGAGGAAAGGGGGAAGGAGCTTGAAGAAAATATGGTTAGAGAGCAGTCCAAAGCGTGTTTCTCTAACAAGTACACATGGAATTCCTTTTAATGTCCTTTCTCTCTGTTAAGACGCATGAAACGTAACCGCCACGTCCATATGGCACTGCATGGAGGGGGGAACAGGCCGGAAAATGGGTCACTCTGACAAAGAAAATGGGGGCCCCTCTGGGCAAAGACCAATCCCAGATGACTGACCCCCCCGGAAGTTCCCACACTGCAACTCCCTTCTTTAAGGAGAGGGAATTGCAAGAATGACGATCGATAGAGATCAGCGGAAGGAAGAGGAGGGCCCAACATGAAACATAGGACAGAAGCAAGAAGGGGGGGGGGGGGGGGGGGAGAAACGAGGCAGGACGATGACCCGGGATGTACAGTCAAAATACTGTACGGTAAACGGACATAGCCCGGGGGCTTCGACTTGCTCCACTTCCGAGCCACTCACACCCAGCCAACGTCCGCTTGCTGAGTCGAGTGTCCTCGATTCCCTCACAATCTGACCATGTCACGCTCCCACCGCGCTCCTTCTATTGGAAGAAGCTGCTGCTTCTCTTTCACTCGATAAAAGAAGAGTCTTCATAGAGGAAGAGGAGAGAGAAAGAAAAGAGAGAGGAGGGGAGTGGAAGGGGCATTGCCTGTATGCTGTATGTGCCAGTCCGTTAGAAATCGCGGAGCGTGGACCGAGGCCTAACGGTACCAAACCAACCACCTCCTCCATACCCCGACAAGCTGTCTCTGCAAATTCCCATTCCTCCCTCAACATCATGCCATGAAAAGCCCTCCTTTCCCTCGTATGACCCACTATTCGTGCGGCATTGCAACGCTTTGAGGCGAACATAAATACAGGATATCGGCGACCACGCGCCATATCAGTGGGCATGGGGACTTCCGTATTTCCTCCTAACAGCTGGAAAGTAATCGATTCCAATACACAAATGGCGCCATCGAACAAATAAAATATGAGTTTGGTCATGACGGAAAGAAACGGGAGAGCGGCAGGACGTGAAGTGCAAAAATACAACGGAACCACCACCAACAAATTCAGATCCTCATTGCACCTGAATATATCAAACTGGCCAGCAATTTGTTTACTTCTATCTGACGAACACCTTCCGGTTTCCAATGTACTCCAGCAATGATAGTTCCCTGTTCAGCGTTTTTTTCAATTTAACACTCGTGATATTCAAGAGGTAAATAGTACTCCGTAACTTTATATTTGTAGCTTAAAACATACGCATTAGAGAGCTCGCTAGCATATTTTACGAATATATCATATAAAATCATTGTTCAGCTGAATACAGTGACCATATTCAAGCTGACTTCTATTTTTAGATTAATTTCATATATTTTCCAATCAATTTTAGCACCTTTTGGATATAATAAATGGGATAAATGGAATTTGCGTTTCAGGTGCAAAAATTCAATTTGAAACAAAAAAGTACCAGTATCAAGTAAATCCGTGGCTCACGATACAATCCCTGAAGAGAGACACTTTATAGTTGCCTGCAGGATAAATATAAAAAAGTAAAAAAAAGCACACTCATCCTGCTTGGTTGGGGTGGCAGGACTACGAGGAAGAGCACCCAAGCATAGGGGAGTTGCTCCAGATTTCCATCCCTTACGACAATGGCATTATACATTCGAATCCATAACGCAATATCCCTCTCTCGAAAGTCCATTTGGCATGCCGGGCAACGATATTCTCTGAAGTCAGAGAAGGAGAAACGTCCTTTCCCCTCCTTTCTCTCCTTGGAAAGTCCAAGTTCTCTATGTCTGCATACCTCGCCACATTCCAGAGATGAATGAATCAAGGAAGGAGCAGAGGGTATGGTGACCTGGGCTGACGGCCAGAGTGCATGGTCACAAAGAATTCAGGGCAGTGACTGTGCACTTTTCAATAAGGGCAGGACCTAATAAGCAGAAAAGACAGGGGTGCCAGATATGAGGAAGCGGTTTGACGACGTTATCCCGTTGAGAAGCGGGCCAGTCATGATTTTTAATCATGACCACCCATACCTGACTCCACCTTCGTTCAATCACTTTCCGACATCTCCACCGGCCCTTATACAAGTCAATGAACAGTCTTTCTCCTCCTGATACCCATTGTTCATCAGGTTCTGCACGAACAGGAAACCTGGTTCCTGTCTTTCTCCACTGAAGGAACTGGAATTGCCGGAAGGGACCGACCTTTCTATTGGGGGTATAGGAAACTAACGCTACCGGAAACTGGACACCTTGACGATTTGTACAGCGTAGTACCATGTCGCCGCAGCCCCTTTCTTCGGAGACTCTTCTTACACTCTATGAAATGTTACTAAATAAATTTAAAAAAGAGACTACTCGTACTCGCTTATGGACGCGATGCCTCTCGTTCGACCCCTCATTAAAAATCATAGCGTGTGAATGAGCATTTGGTCTCCTTTCTCCGATCCGTAATCCTCGAACGAACGAGCAAGATAATGGCCAAGTCGAGTCCCTGCCTGTCTATCATGTGCCTTTCTCTTGACTGGGAGGACTTTCGCCTCCAAGCCATACGTACCCGTCCTAACTTTCTATGGAGTACAACTACGGCTTAGTAGTATGGAAGTAGAAAGAAAAAACACAACGATACCAACAGCCACGGACACCATCACGACGGCAGAAGCAGCACACGCACACTTGTACAAAGGGGGTAGTGAGCGAGCGAGCGAGAGAGAGAGAGAGAGAGCACGTAGGGGTTATTGATCCCTCCAGGAACTGACCCACTAAAGCCCAAAACTTGACTGCGGGCCATCAGGCACATGGCACTTCTTCACTCACACAAACGATTGAAAAGAATCACGTCTGATCAGGAAAGGACTTCACGGGAGACACTCTCGGGATCTGGGAGTGAATGGACGAGGAAAGGAGGGCTGAGGGAAGAGAAAGTAAACGTACGACTGTGTGGATGCACCGAGAAGAGAACCAGGAAGCAACGGATGCCATGGACCAAGTGAGAGAGAGAAAGAGGCAGACTGAAAGAACCCAGCCAGGTTTCTTCGACATACCGCCTCGGGGCATGCTCAGGCCCTCACCGCGCCCGTTACTTCTGCCTGACCCTCCTCTCCTCGCTTCTTCGTTCTTCCACTGTCCTCTTGGTCCTTTCAAAACTTCTGCCATAGGAATTAACCATTCTTTCGAGAGTTTTGATCAATTCGAATGTAACTCAGCTATTGAACAAAACTTGCTACGATGATGAGACTAAGACTCGCGAAAAAGCCGTAACACTCGGATGAGCCGTTCCGGTGGCCCACTTCCCTCCAACTGGGTCAGGACGATAAGGCCCTTTTTTTCCCTCTTCTTTCTTTTTCCTCTTCGCTCGGGCCTGTTATCCACCTGGTAGCGGAACAGGCAGCTCCTGCGACATCCTCTGCTTTCCTCTCTCGTCGCCATCTACCCTGACAAGCTACTACCAGAGGTTGGTATCCGTATACTTCATTCAACTGAGCAGGAAGGTTGATTTAAATCTTGAGAAAAAGTGGAACACTTGCTTGCCATGCTCACACAAACGGTTGTGCACGAATAATACAAAAGCATGACCTATGAACGATCAGATTACAGGATAGTATTTGCATTTTGTTAAGTGCCTGATCAAGCCCTACTCATTCATTTATACAATGTTTTTACCTGCTCTAATCGTGAATGACTGTCTTCAACAATGAAATCATTTTTGACAGAAAACGTAATCCTACCAGCAATTTGCAAGCCATAACACGATCTTGAAGAGAAGACGATGAAGAAAGCGGTCACTGGAAGTATTGCGTCAGTTATTCTACATAGAATGACTAGAGAATACAGGTATCACTTCACTCACGCAGAAACAATGTCCATAAATAGGAAGTGTATTAGCATCCTTCCTGAATTTCCGCATTGCGTCAGTGCTGTGGGGTAGAGATGAAACGGACATCCCAGCCGGCGATTCCCGCTACTAGGAACTGGCAAATATAGCTGATATCAGCAGAACCGAAACTAGAAGGTACGCCCATCAGTACTGGCAAGCCTACTTCACTTCATCTTTATGCTGGAGCAAAGTATGAACTGAAAGTCTAAGGTGTTCATCTCAACCAGACCTATTGTGGGACTAAAGGCCTCGGCCTGAAGCGTGGGGGTCTGTTCAAGCAGACTCAAGCTACACTGGTGGAATGACGTTTACGACATCTTTCCTCCACCTCATACAAGGAACTTAATCATCGGCCACTCATATTGGACTGAGGAACCCTGCTTTGCAGTATCCCAGGTTGCAAGCAATAGACGCGTCCAACCCACCGGAATTGAGACCTCTCAATTTCTGCTGTTCGCCCTGAATGCTCTCGCGGATCTCAACACGTCACCTTCCATAACGACACCGGCCACCTACCTCACATTGGTAGCTTGTAATTGCGATCTGATTCCTTCCTTCGTTGCCCAAAATCATGACCATAAACGATGGCGGAGAAAACACTCTCATGTCGCTTGAAGTCTATAATGCACAGGCAAACTTCTTTGGCATACTCCAAATGTCTCTGGAAAAATTGGCACAGAGTAAAGAGCTGGTTGATCAGTGGTGCTGTACCCATCACAAAAGCCACACTACAAACAACTATTTGCCAGCCTAAAGGAACCAGCCAACCTTGACTCCCCCCTCCCCATCCTTGACTTGGAAAGAAATCAGAAAAACGACTCATTTTAACCCTTTGAGGTCCTGTGTCCCACTGGGTAGGGCCATTACAAGATTCCAGTGTGAATTTGAACAGCCAAATTTGAATACTGATGAGAGTGATTGAGAAGTCTATGAAGTATATTCGATAGAAGTATGATCAACATTTAGGTTTAATTTATTGTATCAAATTTTATATGTATTATAATAAAAGGTGCATATTTTACAGTAATTGCATGAAAAATAATTGGACCTGGTGGGCATGCTTGTGGGGAAAAAAAGACCAGAAAGGGTTAAACTGATTACTTGTGTAATTAAAACTAATTTCACAACAATCTGATTAACCTGGTCCAGGAACACAGGCTCAATTCAATCCTGTATCAGTGAGCATCAGTGTGTACCAGGATCAAGAATATTGGATAATACTTCTGAATCTGCTTCAACTACAACCCCATTAACCGATGTACTACACCTGAGGTCACTTGACCCTGAGATTTTTATGCCTGATTTAGTAGGGCTTGCACATCTGTGTGTCACTTTATATTTACAGTAAAATGGAATGGTTTTATTACTTATTTATTCATAAGAAACACTGTTGACTAATAAAAAGCTTTCAGAAGTAAAGATTCACAATAAGCAACTTCCACTCTGTAGTACCAAAAATATCACAAGTATAGGCTATGGATTTCTGGAGCGGATATAGTACAAGGGTTTAGTCAGTGGTAGCTTGTCCAGGAGATTAATGAAACCAGTGTCCATTACACACAATTTAATAATATAAAGGGATAATACAAGATAGCTGCTACATAGCTCAACATGCAATGACTTAATATCCTCACACTGAAAAAATCTAGTCACTTGATTAGACTGGACTGATGTAGTGAGAAGTGGATATCAGTCATTGCATGTTAAACTATGGAGCTCTAAACATTTTGACTTGAATGATCCAGTGTGTAGGCACCCTCAGGAATGTTCTAAGAAGTGAAGAAAGGCAAGTGGGGGGGGGGAGGGGAGGGGGGGCTTTTTCAAATGTGTAAGCCAGAACTTTCTTTGCTAACCAGAAAAATGCACCTAACTGAAAAAAAAAGTAAGGGGACAAAAAGTACACATCTTACACCTTTGCCCCCACACCATGGATAAGTGGAGGGCATTTTCCATGTCCTTTTTGAGAACAGTGGACAGCTGTTGAGTGAGAAAGAGTCTCAAAAACCTATGAATTTTAACCTATATATTTCCAACACACCCCTTAAAATTTTATCCAAACTGGTTCCAATTAGAGATTAAAAGTGGATTGGGGATTACAGTCCTTTATGAATGACTACACTCTGCCTGCTTTGTTCTCCAATCTAAACCAAGGAAAAATCTCAATAATTTAAAATGAGAGCTCTGCATTTTGCTTGATTTTTATTAATTGAAAATTAGCTTACAGTGCTTTTCACTAGAGACAGACAATTTTTTACTTGACTCAGACACTTGTGCATGGGATGTTTCTCATGCAAGAGTGTTGAAATCAAGTGAAAAACACTGCATCAAAATCATTCACAAAAAAAGTTCAGTGGAAGAGAATGAATTTCAGTTTAAAAGCAATTTAATATGACTTGAATATGCATTTACAGGATAATAAATTCCTCTGCTTGACTACCAGTTAAATCTCTTGTCCATCTTCAATTTCAAACTTCTTCAGAGCTCATAGCCTTATTTAAGTTGAAACAAATAAGGATACAATTTTGAAGATCTTTAGGATACAATCATCCATGCTCAGTGCAAGTTTTATGAAATTAGCACCAATGGGAACAGAGATATACAAGTTTAAAATCTCTTATTGTCTGTATCCTGAAAGCCTATATCCTTGTGCAGCAGCAATGCCTGCTGGCTGGAGAACCATCATAAAAGGGATTAGCACTTGTCAATTGAGTTGATAAAAATACTCAGAAAATGACATTTCAAGGAAAGAGGGATGTGAGGACAGGCCATAAAACTTGGAGAATATGCCCTTCATCAACATTATTGCTCTCATTTGTCATCATCGGCAGTGACTCTCATCTTATGAACCTCATTACCCTTTGACTCTGAGGGTCTACCGAGTGCACAAGGATTCAGGATATAGACTATATCTTTTATTTCTCTACCCTATACAGTAGCATCCTCCAAAACAAAGTAAACCTGTGGGGGAAAATCATTGTGCTATTACCTGAAAACACTTCCAAGAAGTCATTTATAAAAAGTTCTCTTTACATGCTTGATTTGAAGAATCTTCTCCAATCTTCACTCACTGAAAATGGAAATCTATACTTTTGCCAGATCAGACAATACCTTCAGCATCTCCATACCCCTCCTCTTCACAAGGATTCTCAAATGTTCTTCCTATTTAGCATCAACTTATATTTTTTGCTACAAGATATATTACATCATACAGTTCCTGGAATAATGTACTCATCCTTCAAACACTTGATCTAACAAGCTTTTAATGACTTGAGTGTGCTGAATGATAATACCATATTCAGTTAAACTGCATCAACATTGGACTTCTTGGAATTATCTCCAAACTGAATATGAAACCAATGTATACAGTGCTATTCCTTACAGTGCAGTAAAGCACCATATAATCATTTTCTCCAACTTACTGGCCATATTCTAGAGGATGCCACTACACATCATCAGCATTGTCAGTCAACCATTGGGCTAACTTCAAACTAAGACTATTATAAAATCACATAAGAGATTCTAGAGGAGTTTCCTTGTAACAAGCTTCTCATGTCTAAAAATACCTTCACCAGGTCTGAAGAGGTCAACCAGTGAGCTGACTGGTATTTTCGTGTCTCACTACCAAGCAGCCTGGAGATGCAGACCACAACTACATTCCTAATATTGGTGTACTTCACGACACACTTGCTTCCTTTCAAATACTGTATTTCCACCTGAGAAGATGGATCCTAAGTTGTACACATTCCTAATTCATGAATCTGCCTCAACTCTTTTGCTGTGGCGGTCACACAGCCCATAGTCCTCCCTAACCCATATCAATTCTACTATGCAGCAAAAGAGTTAAAATGTGAAGTCTTATTTCTTCTTCAGGAAATCTAACTTGGCTTTGATAGAATGAACATGTATTGAGGACTTGGTTGGGTCTTCTATCTCTTCCCTCATCATTGATCAAATCCTCAAGAATCTTCTGTAATTATGTAATAGGTCAATAGTTTTAGATGAATTCTTCACATCATAAACAATAATATCAAACTTAAACTTACAAAGTTCCAAAATTGAAGATATTATCAAGGAGAATACCCAAAAATGCCCACCTCATAAGTGATATGAGAAACTTCTACAAATGCCACCAATAATTATTGGCTCCTTTTATGTATCCAGGAAGCAACCATCCAGGTGGTACACTTGAGTCAAGCCCATTACAGGCAAAGCCATTACCAATGGGAATCATCCTTAACCCTTACTAAAATTAAAATAAACTTTGCTCCAAGGTGGTAGCACATGGAATGAATCCTCTTAACACTAGAACTACCGGGGCAGTCATTTTGACAGCTCGCAGATTTCTAATGCACTTTACTCTGCTCATTTGACAACAAAGAGCCTCTGCAGTTTTTACTTTTCCTATCTAATATCGAAATTTGGATGATTGTAACATTTTGAACATACCATCTGGAAAAAATAAGTGTTGCAGAATAATAATTTAATGGCAGTGTCTATTGGCTTGGCCCCAACTTAAGGGATGAGCTGGAAAGTCACCTGACTCATGGCATCTCAGTTGATGAGACCAATACTCAATAGAAGAGAGCTTGGCCTCTCTAAGTTGTGGCCAAGCTGGCTTTCTGAAGTGGAAAGAATTTGTAAGGTTAGGCCTAAGTCATAAAATATATGCATTCCAGAGTGATAGATTTCATCACATTACCAGTGCCATGTGCATCTTTTTCAGCTATTTCAACTGAAGAGTAACTATTAAGATCCAGGATTCGACAAAATCCTTAAAAATCTATATAGTTAGGGTAGAGGGCTCACTCAAGGCCCTAGTTGTGTGTAAAGAAAAGAGCCCTTAATGGGTGATTTTAAAAGCTGATCTCAATTTATCCACATTCCAGTGTGAGACATCTTAAATTAGTTAAGTTGCATGTCATCTACTTCCTAACCTGACATGATATAAGACCTTTTAAACAACAGTGATATACTACAATAATGAATGTCTAGTTTTGTGCTGATGAGATGAAAAAGATTGCTCAAAGTCTTCCCACAAGGCAAACGAAGAAGCTTCCTCTACCTTGCAAGACATGCCTATGTTTGGTGGGCTGCAGAAAACTGAATCATGTTAGTAGTGATGTTGGAGATCATTATTCCTAGCTCAGCCTCGAAGTTGGGGCCAAGCCAGCTCGGACAATAGACAGCCTAATTTGATACTATATTTGTGTGCGCATAACGTATAATACCCCTTTTAATAGAGGTGAAATTAACCACTCCTGTAGTTATAGGGTTAAGTTTGATGAATACACAAGCCTCAGCCTACTAGTTCAATCCAGCCTGCGCCTTTACACAGGCAGAGGTTGTAGTTTTAGGGAGGGCCTGAGATAGGCTTGTTATGAGCAGCACCTAGATAAGACTTGTCAAGATTTATCTATGACTTGAAAACTAGCCTGGACCTTATCTTAACACATGACTCGATCCAGGCCTAGTTTAACCCGAGGCTGTAACTAGTGTAGTTTCTATCATAAAGATAGGCCTATCACAGACACAGGGTTCCTATTACATATCTTAATGTTAGACCCTAAGAAATCAGGGACACAGACCTAACGCTCTAATGACTAAGGTGACTGCGGTGAATAGCCAAGGAAGAATATGCGCAACCCAAGCCAAGCCAAGCCAATGATCTCAGAGGATTCCACGAACACTGCAGGATGAGCTCGCCTAGCCTCGATCGCCTCGATTCCGCTGGTCCGTCTAGACGCTAGCATCGCAGCGATCCTGGTGGCCATTCCAAAAATATAGCCCAGTTCAACCCCAAGACCCTTTCGTTCTACCACTCGTGTCCCGGGCAACGGAAACACACTCGGTCCACTGCCCCTGGCGGACTGCATTGGCCTACGCTTCTTTTTCTTTTCTCCCAAATGACGTGTATTGTTGAAGGGTGGAGTTGAACCAGGTTTCATCATAGCCTATATATATATACAGTATATATAGATAGGCCATGGTTTCACACTCAATGTCGATTTATCGAAATAAGACGGCGTCATAATATATGCTCTGAAGTAAAATATCGTATTCCAATTCGGTATGACTTCTTGATATCCTGCCTGAATGTGAAATGATATGAAAAAAGCTGCTGAGACAGAATCAGATGTTTCCAGCTGAATCTGGATCGATTAAAACGCCATCACGCAGTTATGTAACGATACCGTTCTACCAGACTTTCTAATCTCAGCTTGCAAACGCTTCAATGGCCCTGGATCGTGGGGCCCATTGTTGCCAATCTATTTTGCTTTAATTCCAGTTCCAACTCCATACCCGGTGTCGAATGGAACGTCAGGTTCAGTACCCGACATCGCAACACAGGAATGGAACCTCTAAGAATGGAACGTGAAAAAAAAACCTCAATCGCAGATATACTTGTATCCTCATATAGTGATTTTACGATGAGCTCACACACCTTTAAGGGAGCTGACACTTCTGGGGTTTTTGCTCTCGAGAAAACTTCCGAATACCGGCGAACATCAAATGTAAGATCGGAAGAAACAGTTCCTTTGGCGTCAGTTGGCTCGTAGAAAACAATGGCTGGTATTAAAAGGGCGTGACAGCCTAAAATGTGGCAGATGGGCAAGATTAAGCATTTCTCAACGCTTTCCCGTGATGTTTTCTACAAAATGAAATATAAGGTGTTCCTTTCATAGATTCCCCCTGGTGTTCGTGGAGTTTTTCATTTGCACGCATTCACTTCGACATCTCCACTTTCACTCGCTTCCCATCGTTCTCGATGCACTCATGAGGTCGCCGAAGAGTTTCATTGCTGACCAATGTTTTTCAAAGAGTATTCCAGTTTCAATTTCCATGCATTCAATCTTGTAATCAATTTTATTTTAATTTAAAAAGTCACACTTCGTCAAGCCTAGTTAACCCATTCGTAGTATTATTCCCACTGAAGCTAAATGAGGAAAGTTTGGCATTGCACTCAGGTCATGAGATCAGGTTGCCAGAGAGCGGGGGGAGCAGAGCTCAAAATACTGTTAAGTAGCATCAACGGTTCCGTTTCTTCCGAGTAATAATAATACACTTTTGCATAGTAATCTTTGCAAAAATGTTAGATTTTTTTAATGTGACCCACTCCAAGTTGACCCAAGTATTGAGGCGGTCATCAAAAATGGTTTGTGGAGGCTTCTGTAGACATGAAGCACGACCGTCGGTCGTGATAGGCACAACGAAAGGAAGGGGAGCAGCGTCAACAACCCCATAAATATCAGAGGTATCTATAGAAAGGGAACATCCTGTATTCAAATGATGAAATATACGCGTAGTAGTCCGATATAAGCAGGACTCGATATAAAAAGGATTTCAGAAAAGCAAGGCACGGTACGCACTTTATTACTCCTAACATCCACTGAACTGAACTTGAGTTACTTCTCTATGCAAACCCCAATTGCTAAAATACATTTTTGCTCAAATATAGCAATTTTTAAAATATCGAAACTCCTGTCTCTTTCTCTGATCCATTTAGTGACTGCCGTTTGCATCTCATCAAAACTGAAGTGCTTATTTATACTCTCATCCGCTGCACAAAAACCAATGCCTACAAAGTCCATTATGTGTAGCTTTGTCACGCATTAGCTATGTTGAATCAGGTCATCCACGCGTGGAATGTTAGCATGTGCTACAGCAGTCCTTGGCCTTTTGGCGTCTGGTTCATTTAAAATTATTTATGTCCATTTTAAAATTCTATGCAAAATCCTGTCCCCATTCTAACAAGAATCACTAAACGCATTTTCTGTACACAATAGCACCTTATTCGCTTTCTATTTGTGAGAACTTCACAATTTAATGCTCTTAACTATCCTCCATTTGCAAAGCTCTGCAATTCAACCTGCTACAGAGAAAACGATTTATTGCTATGATGTGTTTCAGGATAAATACATTTTGCGTTCAAGTTTTCAAGGCGACGAAGTGCTTCATTTCCCTAAAATAAAAATATTCTTGCTTATATTGGACTACCCTCGTAATTCAAGCTGGCCGTCAAGTTCATAGAATATACTCCCCGGTCTGATCCACTCCAGTTCAGCCTGATACAATTGGCTCTCACGCTTCCAACCCGGATGTGCTGCACAACTGTTGATTTATCTGATCGCAGCCCCAACTAGACTACGAGGTATTCGCCCTTTCCTGCGTGTGACGTATGCGGTTGAACTCGCGTTTACGGCGATATATTGAGATCCTCGAAGGAAAGAAGTTCAAGTCACTATTGCAGACTGTAATCCGCCCTACTCTCGGTTTTCGGTACATTGAAGGATGTGGGTCAGCAAATATGTAAAATATTATTGAAAAATAGAAAATGCTGCTAAACATTCTGTTTCAAAAATATATTGTATGCAAGAAGCTATTTTGAGAAAACATCCCGATACGGAAACCAATTTAATCTGGCATCTCTAGAAGATGCAATAGATTCCATTACAATCTGCTCATAGCACATAGTAAATGGGTTGGGAAAGGAGAACTATATGATCTTGCTCATATCAGGAATAAGTTGCACCATTTAATTTTGCCACTGTTTTCAAAAGACTATTTCATATTTTCAACTTTGAAGAACTGACAATCTGATGTTGGCTCTTTATTAAAAAAAAGTATTATATCTGCATCTTTTCCTATTTGAAATTGTTTCTGTCAACTTTTTCCTCCGAAACTGCAATTAAGTACCTGCATGTAAAAGCGTAAAGAATTGTAATGAATGAGTTCTCCATCCTACCCAAGCCACTGATCCCCTGGATCAGGCAAACTACGAAGGAATTGACCTGTATCAGGGTTCTCAACCTTCTTGAGCTTGGCGAGCCATTTCTATCTACCAACTGTGCTAGAGTGCCATGGTATGCTGAATTGAGATTTTGATCAACTTTAGAAAATCTACTAGGTTGCACACTCGGCTGGCCATCGGGAATGAACTCAAGATGGAAAGCACAAAGGTGGAGCCCAACTCGACTTGGAAGAAGCTTGAAACACTTGAATAAATAATATTTAATCAAAAAGTCATTTGCCATGAAAATTTGAGGATTCTTGAAGTGCTACTAGAGCGCCAAGTCGAAAACCCTTGAAGATGAATACGTTTGGAGAGTGTTCCGGCATTCAGCCACCCCCGTCCAAAATTGAAGCGAATTCAGAATGACTTCCTGCTTTTCCGATTCACTTCAGACATTTTTTCTAAGGACAGCATGACACTTGATGACAGGAATGACGCTCGTAGTGTTGTATACGACACTACTGGGAGCAGCATTCGTTCTCTCCTATAAGAGGGAATGAATTGAAATCAATCAGAAAATGCTCATGCGAAGTCGATCTGATTTCACTGTACAGTAAAAAAGTGTACTGGAGTTAAAGTGCGGCGGTATGTACCGGTGTGCTACATTGGCACCTCTCTGAAACATGGTCACATTGTCACCTTCAGCGAAGAAAGTAAGTTTTTTCGGTGTGGGTGTTCTCGCAAACTTTTCAAGAAGGAGAGGAAACACGACGCCCATACTTCTTGAAGAAACTTACAAAAAATTAGAAGCGGATTAATGAAAGTCCGCTTTATGAATATTATAATAATTATTTAAAAAATGATATAAAACATTAAAGGAAGACCCTACACTAGGGGCGGCGCGTGGAGGGAGAGGGACATCGCCCCCAAACTCTCGTTCATGCTGTTTCCATGCTTCAGCAAATCAGCTTGAATAATTGGTCACTTTTCGTGCACTTCACTTGCATGTTAGTAGGGCTTTTTGAACATGTATTTATATAGATAGAAACTTCTTTTCATGGTGTAATTTCTGCTTAGTTTTATTGTATTTATGGAAATTCATGAACGTGTTATTTTCCTTTTTCCCAGTTTCTTCCGGATTTGCCCTTTATCGTTTGAACTGGATGCAGAGGCCTCGTCCTTTGTTCCTACGTTAGGGGCATGCTCCTCAAACATGCACATTGAATGCGTCTGACCGGCATCTATTGAACCTGGAGATGGCGATCAACCCATTTTTGGGCATTTTTATTTCGCGAAGTACATCAAAATAAACAAGACATCCATCTGTGGTTGTCGCAATTTTCATCACCAGATCGTTGTTAAGCACCCGGAAACGAACTCCTCTGCACTAATTTATTTTACATCATGGCTTTACTGGAAAATATATTTAGCAATTCTGCATAATTATTTAATGCAAACTGTTCCTTAAAAAAAAAAACCTCTATCACTGGTACAGATTACTCGACTTCCATCCATTGCTAGATGGAGACCTCACCAGCTCCACTTCATAGGACCGCGTTTACCGCTGAGTATGCCATGATGGTTTGTGCAGAACCTCGCGAGTGTGCAGTTCTGAGAAATAAGCCGGACAGTGCCCAATCCAGTATTAGTGTTGGGCATTTTGAACATTTTACTAACTTAGCAAATAATTTTCTGGTCAATTTTTAAACCGATAATCCAGTTTTATCTGAAAATACAGCATTATAAAGGGCATCATTATTTTTTTACCTTTGAATTTTACAGGATAAGCACTTATTTGACGATTCTCTATTCTAATAATATATGATTATTCTCAATTATGGTTTGTGATGGCAAAATCGCATGTGAGACAAAAGGGTGCAAGGTTGAATGAGTTCTAAAGATGGTGTCGTGCATTGCATACATTAATCAGCATTATAATTGACCTGGAAAATCACTTGACATGGAAATAAGTGTGAAAACACAAGCTGTGGCACCGTCGCCTTTCATAGAGCAATTATACTTGCATGAATGCACTCCTGTGCGATTTAGCTCTGGTTTGCCTGTCAGTTCAACTGGCTGATCCAAACATGAATGAGAGGAGACATGAAAGTAAAAAAAATTCTCTTTAAGCATCGCTGGTGAATGAAGACGTTCCAATTGAGTAAACTCAGGAAAGGGAGTCATATTCTGAGCTGGGGGGGGGGGGGGGAACAGATCCCATAATAAACCTGCAAAAAATAAAAGGGTTGGTATAACTCGATTAATGATGCGAAGTACACATAGCTGCGTGGCTCTTTAGTGCTGGTTCACTGGAAAAGTGGGGCTATGTCCGATACTGAGTTATCTACTCATGCGGTTGCACGTGTACGAAAAGGATGCCTCAGCATGAGGGGAAGCCAAGCCCCATTACGAAAAAATCGGGAAATAAATCAAGCGTTTTTTTTTTTTACGCATCACACAATACCTACGAGGGAAATATATATTTTGGCGTCACCAATGGACCCATTATTTTATAATCGCAAAACTGGTGGCGAAGTTTTGGAGAAAATATACGTTTAGTAAATCGCTTATTTGATTAAGTATTTTCCCTGAAAATGATACGATATTATCGTAAAGGAATTGGACAAAACATCGTCCTAAGCATCCAAAACATCCCTGTAAAAAAAAAAACTGGAAATACGAAGACATATGAAGAAGACGTGGTATCTTTTCGCAAGGCTTATACCTCACAGTTCTAGAAGAGAAATGAAATTTGACTCAGCATGTTTTGTTGTCGCTATTGTTCCATAGAGTGGAATATCCGCAGAATCTAAAGCGTAAGGTCAGGGCAGAACGTGTTAGCAGCCGTGAGCGATCCCATTCTCGAAATACAATACCAGCCTTTTCTGAAAGGGGAAAGGCACTTCGTAATCCACGAGCCGATAGTATGACTCAGAGGCCCAGAGGCCCAACATCACTGCAAGCCATGTATCTTCGCACATAACAGTGCCGGCACGTGGCAATGCAGAAGAGGGAATCCTCGGAGATGATAATGCGGGTTCTGGCTTGGCCTCCATCTCTGTCGAACGGGAAATTTCTCACGAGTTTCGCGGATGTTTCCGAGATCAGCTGAGTGAGAGGAATGTCGTGACGGCCGTTGAGCATGTCTCTCAATTGTCATTTCCAGCATGCCCACGACTCCACCGCGACAAGGAAATCATAGAAAGCAGGGCAGTCTTTTTTTCCCCCTTTCCATATCCGCTACTGAGACACGTTCAGGGATTACGCAAGGGATGCTGCATGAAAGGATATTTTTTTCCAGCGATAGCCGTTAATTTCCAGGGAGTTTCCAAAAAAAAAAAACGATTCAGTTGAAGGTGCTGAGGTGAGAAAAGAGGATTAACGGTAGGATGACCCGCGACCATTAAGTGTTCAAGAGAGAATCCCAACGTGCAATTATTTTAGAACCTCTCGAAGCAGCTCGCATTCGACCTTCGTAGGATTCACATTGTTTCAAGCAAGCTTCACTATAAGTATTGAAAGCCTTCCGGAGAAAGTAATCTCTTCGGCTTTCTCGACCCAACTCGCCCTCTCACGCATGAGTTAGGCAGAGAAAGCTCTCTCATGCGTGAGCGGGTGAGTTGGATCGAGAAAGGTATGGTTCAAAGAGGGAATTGCTTCTTAGGGAGAGTCACGGGAGTTACCGAAGCATTTACTAAAATTAATGAGACGTACTCATCGCAGTTTGAAGTTGACTAGTCATTGCAACATTCATCAACATCTGAAAAATTTAATATATCACCTCAGATAAACTCATTCTGATTCGATCATGCTACAAAACTGGCGAGAAAACTTTACATGTAAAAAGGGGTATATTGTGACGTATTTTTGGATTTGAAGGACGTGAAGCTTCGAATAGAATCCTTAGCATTGCTCAGACGGAGCGATGTATTTATAACGACAGCAGTCACATCAGCTTCCTTCTAAATCCTAGTTCTTTATGCGCAGCGTAAAAATCTCGCTTCGGTTTCAACAAATGATATGGATGTGGAAGTTTGAAGACCTTTCAGGAAAAATGGAAGGATTTTCCTGAATGTGCATTTTGCAGGATTGAAAACCTTCCAGCCGTCTTGGCGTAAATTCTCCTTTTTATTCCTCCTTTCTCCACCTAAATCACGTCTCTCTCCTTTGTCTATTTAATCCCCCTCTTCACCTGAAGCCCTAGTATTTTACGATTGTTCCTGGCTATTTTCCTGTTATTCTCCTTGGCTATTATCCGCTAGCCCGTTTCCAGCCCCAAGGCCATTCCATGACAATTTTCTTCTGTCTGAATTCTATATCGGCCTGTCCCCGAAGAAAGAAAAAAAGATAATACTTGAAAAAAAAAAGGATTAATTCCAGTTCATCTCCCGAAGTAGAAGAAGACAGAGCCCAAGAGAACAACTTCTGCAGGAGCTCATTCGCGTTGGGTAGGAACCATGTTGGAATCTCACGTGCAAGTTGCGAACTCGATGTTGGGAGCCAACGTTGGGCCCTGATAGGCTTGTCTTTCGGTCCCATTTCGGGTCAACATTAACCCTGTCCACTGCCGGACATAGTCCTACAATCTCCACGGCGTTACAAAGAAAACGGACCGCAAAGGGTTAAACACTCACGTGCAGCATGACCTCTTGACTCTTTGGCGAGTCCCGGATATATTTTAAAGTTACTATTCTGCTCAACTGAAAACTTTCACGTTGTCGAGTCCCTCTGGTTGAAAGTAATCTAGCGAGTACCACCTTCCCTTGACTAAACTCCTTGTGAGGCTCGAAACTCCTTCGCGGGAGTATAACCTTTTCTATCTCACATCTGACCCTTTTCCCATTCAGGAATTGCGTGCCAGATGAGTTGCCTCAGGTGATTTTCTGAACGACACTCATATTCATCTCCCCAAGAGGAAAGAGGTCCAAGCTCCCTGTTCCAATATTTCCACTCGTCCTTATTCTCAGTCCGCGGGGTCAAGTTCCTAGCTGAATCATCCTTCAGAACAGCCAGGAGTCTGCCTGGGCTGAATTGCCTGTTTATACGAATGGGTCGAGAGATTGCAAGGTGTTCCTTTAAGTTCTCTTAAAGAAGGTCAGGTACCGTATTAAAAGGAATGGGAACTGTTTCAGTGATAGCAGGAAGTGACTTGCAACAAGTATCAACTACTTAAGCGCCATCTCACTTCATTTGTATGAACCTTGTTTATTCGCGTAGTCGTGCTAGATGCCTTGCCCGCACTTGGGATAAATGTCGACAGCAGAAATGGGGCCAAGATGGACAGCAACTGCGACGTGGCTCAAGCCTTTCCCATCCACGGGCACATGAGCCCAAGGCGGTTTGCCGCCTGGGTGGCAGTCTTCCTGCCGTCAAGACCGTCCAGATTGTATTTCTTGGCATGGTATCGGATGCTGTCAATTTGAGATTGCTCAGTGCCTTCTTTGATTCTTAGTCGATGGGATTCCAGTATCTACAGTAGCTTGAATGAATGAAATATTCCCATTGTGGGGCACAGCAATGGGGCCGATCCAGCTCCGATTTCCCTGCCCGAATTTACAAGCCAGATCGTCACTGAGCAATGCTAATGGCACGCACAGGACCATCATTCATCTTTTATTCACCGCGGGACCACCAAACCTGATCATAAATCTCATCATGTGGTCAGATTTTGAGGTTCCATGGCGTATATTCATATATTCCAACCTTATGGTTAAATTTCTTCGAATTCCCAGAAACTCCATTGAAGTTCGAGAGGCCTAACTTCGCCTGCAGAAATGGAGAAAAAGGTGACCAGAATTCTGTTCCAGAATTCATGGGCTCCCAACGTTGAGAAGTTTCGGCTATTTGGTAAATGACGCAACCAAAACTAAATTTTAGGGGAGTTCCGCGAACTTATTTCTCCCTTTCCCGACGCCGATTTTCCTTGGGTCATAGGTAGAGTATAGTACTCATACTTCGAAAAAAATTTAGTCGGCACGGACAGTGCAAAATTGATCTTGTGTTTTCACCCATAGATATTTAAAAAAAAAGTTACGCTTCCTTTCTGGCGCCATTCCTAGGGACTGCAGTCCTGGTTTCAAAAAGCTATCGTTGGAAATATGCCACTAATTCAAGACCTTAACTGAAATATTTCTCAGATTGCAGTGCATTCGTTTCTTGTTCACGAGAGGCGATGGAAAGTAGCCTCACCAGTGAGAGGCCCTGCAAAAACCTGTATGGATTTGTCGCTTTAAAAAAAAGGAAAACTGAAAGACACGCGCAAAGATTTTTTTTTGCATTGGCTGCTTATCTTGGATAAAATACTGAGAAGTCTCCAGGAAATGCGTGGCATTCCTCAATGTGTCATGCTCATCAGACATGGAAAATACGCATTAAGCATTTTGTCTGGCATCAATATATTTTCGGAGCATTTTGTCCTATATACTATCATTGCTGAATTAAAACTGTCGGGGGGAGTGGGACAAGCACCTCTCCCTTGGCTGCGCCATTGTACGATTCGATGAACAAATTAAATGACGTATTCCTTTTACCATCGGATGATTATTCCATCGGTTGGTGCAGCACTTTTTTTATTGGTAAGACTTATAATGAATATAATAGAATTCTCGGCAAATCAAGATGCTAGACCTTAGTTTAGATGGCCATTCTCCCTCTAGTCTCCGAGCAACCAGAACGCCGACATCCTTATAGAATGAGCACGAAGCAGGGGAGAGCATTGCGCAGGCGCAGCTCTCAATGTCATCGAGTGTAACGATGGCGCTCACCATAAGGTGGGTCTATCACCCTTCTCTTCTGATATTTTTTTTTACTCCTGTCTATTTATGAAATTCTAGAGTTAGCACGATAATCGCATGCAATGATTATACTGAGAGTTCATAACACATTCCTCCTAGGTTGCTGCAGAAGACCTTCTGCAAGAATGTCCTCAAAACCGGGTTTGGATCCTGCTATGCGGGGACATTGCTCCGTGTTCATGGGCAAGTTTCCTTTTCTCATAATATTTGTCCTCTTGATGCCTAATTGAAGTCTGGCGTAATGATGTAAAGGTATTCCTGCTAGTTTTGCCTCTGGCCTACATTTTTTCCTCACTTGCAGAGCTCCAAGCACTAGTGCTGTGGTGCCCTATGCCACTCATGGACCTTCACCCGGCCTGAAGCATGAGTTAAGGAATAAGGCATTGGGTCGTCCCCTTTCACCTCATCTGAGCATTTATGCTCCCCAAGCCACTTCCATGCTCAGCATCGTCCATCGTGTCTCAGGGGCTGTCATGTCCTCTTGCTTCTACATTGCGACAGTCAGTGAGTTATGCCAAATGACTTAATTTTAGCTGAAGCATAAAGGAGTTACATGGTGAAACATGGAGCCATAATGTGGGCTTTGGTTTCTTTGCTATGTAGCTGTAGTAGCACTGCCTGGGAACTTCGCATCCTACGTTGAATGGCTGGCATCTTGGGAATTGCCACATCCACTCATCTATTCAGCCAAAGCAATCCTTTGCTTTCCACTCATATACCACTGGCTAAATGGATCCCGTCATCTTGTGAGTCTCAATAAGTCAATTTCTAATGCATCAATTCCACAGAGCAGTTTTATTACATATATTGGGTTGGAAAGAAAGTCTTGCAACACTTTCTAAAACTATTTATAAAAATTTTCAAATGATGGGTGGGGCTTTGCATTTGTATATGCTAGAATGTTCTCGAAGCGTCTGCCCTCGGGGTATATAAGGCGGCTTCTGCCATTAGTTGGCAGCCATGGCTCTGATCGAACAAGCAACTCTTTGCCCCATCGTCTACTACGAGTTCCTCCAAGGACACTCTGCGAGAGCCGCTGCGCACAACATCTGCGCTGCATTCAAGGGCAACGTTGTCCACTATTCCACGGTATCTCGATGGTTCAAACGCTTCGAATCTGGCGACACGACCTTTGGGGATCGACCACGCTCAGGACGTCCATCTACAGTCGATGACGAAGCCCTGCGGAACGCCCTCAATGCGAAGCCGAACGCCACCACTCGCGAATTGGCGACTACACTTGGAGTCACCCA
>CAJPEV010000135.1:0-87657 GCA_905338385.1 Darwinula stevensoni
TTAAGATCTTTAAATTCTGAAAAGTCGCTGTTCATCTCCCTTAAAGTCGATTTCGTAGGTGGATAACGTTTTTTTTTCCACACAAATGAGGGTGCTAGAAAATTCCTCTATTAATGGAAATTCTTGCATACATGATACTTTTCATAAATTCCATCAATTATGAAAAGTCTCTATCACGCTTATATACGATTTTCGACCCGAATTAAGTTGATGTCAGACGATTGAGGGTTCTATGAAGTTTCGCTACTTATTCTGATACCGGCCCATGGTGTGATGCATTCCAGAAAATCATTTAAATGTGAATTAGTTGCTGTTTATCTCTCTTTAATAAGGTTTCTCTCAAACATATGATGTATGTTTGAGACGAATTATAGTTGCTAGAAAATTTCTTTATTGACGGTGATACTTGCCTACGACATGATACTGGGTGGTTTTTTTTTTAATCATCTGACCATAGCAATTGTTCATTAAATGTATACTATTATATTATAATTTATATATATCAGATAAATATATTAAATTTAGAATTCTGAAAATTTGTTAAAATAATGATCACACCGAGGAAATTTAGACTTCAAGACAACATGTTCTACGTGTCCTCTGTTCAATCACGTGTCGTAATTGTATGGTGGAATTTTAGATACTTTTCACGAAATTCTTCGATTGAAAAAATTCCGTTTTTCCCGCTTTGAATCGATTTCAGAGGTGGATGAAGGCAATTTCAGAGGAATGAATGTGCTACAAAGTTTCACTACTTATGCTGATAGCGACACAGGGCGTGATGCATTTCAGGAAATCATTCCATGGAGAAAAATTGATTTTAGTGGTGGGTACCGGTAATTTCATTCTATTGTTGTTTCAAGAAAAATTTGCTCCTCTAATGATAGGTGTGAGACTTTTCATGAAATCCTTCGATTGTGAATAAGTCTCTGTTCATCCCTCTTTCCGAAGCGGATAGAGTATGTTTCAGAAGATTGAGGTTGCCTTGAAAATTTATTGAAACCCTTCATTGCTAAAAAGTCGCTGTTCACCTTTAAAATCGATTCCGGAGGTGGATGAAGTTTTTATCACACAAATGAGAGTGCTAGAAAATTTCTCTATTCACTGTGATATTTTATTTGATATTTTATATGATATGATATTTTTACATGATATTTTTCAGGAAATCCTTTGATTGTGAGAAGTCTCTGTTCCTCCTAGATACGATTTCGGAGATGGATGATGATTTCACGCAATTTTCGCTACCAAAAAATGTTGCTTTGATTTCGAAACTGGCCCATGTTGCGGTTGCATTTCAGAAAATCATTGGATGGAGAATAATCATGATCTTCTGCCTCCGAAATTCATTTTTGAGGTGGATAATGTTGGTTTCACCGTTGTTGCTCCTGAATGAATTGTTGAATTAGCTCCTTTAATGAAATTTATGCCTGTGTGGTTCCACTTAAATCAGGCAGGGCCTGTCAGGTTATAGTCTTGTCTTTTTTTAGAAAAAAAAACGTGATCCGATTGGAGAAATATGGTAGCTTATTTACTTCTGTCTTTGTCGACTGTTTCCAAGGAAAGAAAATCATAAGTGGAGGTCTCCAAAACAGGCAACTTGCAAAATCCCTGTTTTCCCCTACTTTCAATTTACTGTATCCTCTAATTTGATGTACATTGGTTTCTGAAAATAATATACCTTCTCTCTTGGGAGTACCGTATAGTACCCAAGTAGCACATAACATTGAAACAACATGGATTCAATGTTGATTCGACATTCGAATGTTGAATCAACATTGAATTGCAATGTTGATTTAATGTTATGTGCTACTAGGGTTATCTCTAGTATCAAGTTGATACTAGAGGTTTAATAAAATCTTCAATTTTATACCAATAACACCATGATACTAGAAGGCATGGGCATGGTATAAAAATTTCCCACACCTTTTGCTTCATTATTGAACCTTCCTAATTTTCCCACGATGTTGGGCGATACAATGGTCATGATTATTTTTCAGCCGTATGTGTGCATCATTCCAATAATACCTGTAATATGATTCAATAATATGATATCCACATCCTACCCTGATGCAATGATCAAATTGCGTTGGCATATGAAAAATGCTCTACCATGACCTAATATTTTGCGTGTTCGACCTTATTACCTGAAGTTGATGGTTATGTGGAGATTAGCTTCAGCAGAATAAGTTCTTTGACGCTGGGGAACACACTGGAGGCACACATTCAGGTCAATCAGAAGGTTTCAACCCTCCTGGAGGCAGGAGCCCAACACCAGCATCTTTGAAAAATACTTCCTGATGAAAACATTTCATGAAGCATGTGATGATTACAGATATAATAGATAATAGATCCGTTTCAACCATAATGGATATGGTTGAAACGGATCTACATCCAAATGTGTAATCATTTGAATTTGAATTACACATTTTTATCATTCATTGTTAATTATGAACGTGTCTGCAACTCTTCCAATTCTCCGGTTCATTTTCGTTGTGTATTTTCTTACTGTAGTGTATTTATTGATATATTTACTTTAAGAAATTAAAGTCCATTTGAAATCTCAGGTCAATCGCACAACATATCATTTGTGCAGCACCCAATGTCATATCTTAAAAAAAAGCAACAACTTCGTACATCTCATGCCAAAAGGATATTGCCATAAATAATTTTCCATATTTTGAAGTGCAATAAAGAATCCCTGTGGATCTGTGTTGGATCCCTGTGGCTGCTTTCAAGTTGGTCCATTCTTCTTTTTTCTTTTTACTGTAAATCTCGAATTGCTGCCTGGAACAAAATCAGGAAATAGGCATATTTGAGGATGGGTATTAATTTGGAGTTTGGATGAAATCGAGCGGATCATGAATCAACTTGTATAAGGTGGCGTGCTACTTCACCAGCCCTTGAATTCCATCGCTCAAATGTCATCACAGCTCATGTGCCGAATCATGAGGCAGGTCATCGATAATAAATCTCACTTATATATGGCTATATGGTACGTACACAGTCACAGTCACAGTACACAGTCACAGTACGTACATTTTCTTCCCAGAAATCTATGTATTGAATGTATACTTGTTTTTTTTTTTTTACAAGTCTTAGAGCCCTCCACTTATGATTTTTTTTTCCTTATGAAACAATTGCAAATTTCATCACTCAGATGGGAGGACCACACATAAAAAAAAATACATGACACGGAAACCATGATTTGAAATGGAACCACCCAACTATGGTGTGATACTTTCAAGAAACCCTTCAATTGTAAATGGTCTCTGTTCTATAGAAATACCACCTCAGGATGAAGCTGATTTCACGCTTTTGTAGCTGCTCGAAAATTTCGCTCATTATTTCTCTACCGGCCCATGTGTGATGCATTCCAGTAAATCAATAGATTGGGGAAAATGCTATTCTTTCCTCTTAGAATCGATTTCAGTGCTGGATGAAGTTGCTTTCAAAAGAATGAAGGTGCCAGAAAATTTGCTACTCTTGCTGATATCGGCCTATTGTAGAAAGCATTTAAGATCTTTAAATTCTGAAAAGTCGCTGTTCATCTCCCTTAAAGTCGATTTCGTAGGTGGATAACGTTTTTTTTTCCACACAAATGAGGGTGCTAGAAAATTCCTCTATTAATGGAAATTCTTGCGTATGCATGATGATGATACTTTTCATAAATTCCATCAATTATGAAAAGTCTCTATCACGCTTATATACGATTTTCGACCCGAATTAAGTTGATGTCAGACGATTGAGGGTTCTATAAAGTTTCGCTACTTATTCTGATACCGGCCCATGGTGTGATGCATTCCAGAAAATCATTTAAATGTGAATTAGTTGCTGTTTATCTCTCTTTAATAAGGTTTCTGTGGTATATGATGTATGTTTGAGACGAATTATAGTTGCTAGAAAATTTCTTTATTGACGGTGATACTTGCCTACGACATGATACTGGGTGGGTTTTTTTTTAATCATCTGACCATAGCAATTGTTCATTAAATGTATACTATTATATTATAATTTATATATATCAGATTATAAATATATTAAATTTAGAATTCTGAAAATTTGTTAAAATAATGATCACACCGAGGAAATTTAGACTTCAAGACAACATGTTCTACGTGTCCTCTGTTCAATCACGTGTCGTAATTGTATGGTGGAATTTTGCTGCGCAACCCACAGAGATAGAATAAACTTATTGTTCAATTGCTGCTTTCAGGGCAAGTGCGTGGATTGGACTGGAATACTTTTAGGTATCCCCAAAGAAGGAAATCACATGACTTCAGATCAGGAGACACTGTTGGCCAAGCCAAGCCTCCGCCAGAATTCTGTTGTCGAATGTCTCCTGGAGGAAGTCAACACCCGCTGTTTGAGGCCTCGCGCAATTCTTGCTTAAACCAAGCCTTATCCATACCAAAACTCATGGGAAAATTAACAGCTCCAGATGAACACCAGAATTCACCGTGTCTTCAATGAACATTGGGTCGAAGATGCCATAGTTTGACGAGGCGCACCACCCTGTGACTCGTTCTGGTTGCAATGGATTGTCGATGATAGCATGCTGAAAAAAATTGTCAGTGAAAATTGTCACCAAAGCGTCTGTTCTTCCCAGTATCGCTCATGGGTTGGCTTAACTGTATTTTGTATGTTACCCATACTAATCGGATGCTAATCGGAGCAGTAGGTCTTTCTCATTGTGCTGAGATGAAGGTCCTGTGACTGCCGTCGTATACTTTTCCCAGGGCTTCTCGTATGCACTTTTCGCGCATTCTCCACTATTTCAGGTGTGCGGACTGTAGGGGCGGTCAGCATGGCCTTTTCCTTGGTTAAGAACACTTCCAGTTTCTTTAAATAGATGCACTAAACGCAAAACAGTGTCTTTACGTGGAGCGTCACGAACGCCAAATTCAATAGGATACCTTCGTTGAACAATGGAATTTCCACTTCGGTAATACTGTTTCACAACCAACACTTTCTGCTTCACACTGTAAGACGCCGTGTTGAAAAGACAACACTGCACTTTTGGCCCAGAAATGCCTCCATTATTATTATTAGCTTTTAGAAACAAAGAAATTAAAAGCACCTAAAATGGCCAGATAAGTATATTTAAAAAAATCATCCTATATTTGACAGGAAATCTTTCAATCGTGAGAAGTCTCTTCATCCCGTTTGGATACGATTAAAGACGTGAATGAAGCAGGATCCAGACAAGAAATCTTCGATCAAGACATTTTCTCATGATTTCGCTACCGGCCTAGTGTGTGATACATTTAAAAAGATCCATCTATTCTGAAAAGTCGCTGTTCATCTTTTAAATCGATTTCGGAGGTGGGTGAAGTTAGTTTCACACTAAAATGAGTGCTAGAAACTTTCTCTATTGACGGTGAATCATGGCTACGATGTGATACTCTTCACGAAATTCTTCGAATATTAAAACTCTCATCATTTCATTCATCCCACATAGATACGATTTCTGAGTTGCAGAAATGTGGTTTCACTCAATTGTCTTTTTCTAGAAAATTTTGCTACCGGCCCATAGTGGGACGCATCTCAGTAAATCATTAGATTGTAACAATTCGCTGTTCATCCCTCTTAGATACGATTTCACAAATGGATGAAATTAGTTTCACACCAATAAGGGAGCTAGAAAATTTCTCTACGCATGCCGATACCCGCCTATGGTGTGATACATTTAAGAGAATCATTCGATTGTGAAAAACCGTTGTTCATCCTGCTTAGAATCGATTTCAGAGGTGGATAAGTTGCTTTCACACATTTGTCATTGCTAGAAAAATTATGCCGTCTAATGTTATGCCTATGGTGTGATACTTTTCAGGAAATCCTTCGATAGTTCCTCTACATCTCTCTCTAGTTATTTCTCACGAATAAGAGGTAGGAATTTTCGCTCTTGATTTGATAATTTACTGGAAATCCTTCGATATTGAAAAGTCTAGAGATGGATGCAGCTGGTTTCACGGTATTGTCGTTGCTAAATTTGATCCTTGAGGCTGATACATCCGTCCACCGTGATGCATTCAGGAAATCAAGAAATCTTTTGATTAAAAGAAAAGAAGCTGTTCTTCTTGCTTAGATTTGATTTCAAAGATGGATGAAGTTTGATCGAGACGAAAAAGGATGTAGAAAATTCAATACCTCAAATATTACCAATTAAAATGTCATTCCAAGTCCCTGATATCTGCTTCCTTGTCGATTCCTTGGCGGGAGAGTGTTTTCCTGCAACATTAGTAAATGGCTTAATATGTTTTGTTCATATCATAGTTCTCAACGAGATCCATGTAGTTACAAAGATACTTTTTAGAAAGGTTATGCTACAAGCAACACATAGAGGTTTATACGTTATGTAGAACAGTTGCAGTTACAGAAGCGTGACTAAGACGAAGTACAAAATCCCAACCAACTGTTGTGTAGACGCAAGAACTGATGAAGTAAAGAGATGCTATGAGAGCTGAGTGCTCCATCAAAACCGGGAGGTTATGGAGCCATGCAGCTCACGTTTACTAAGATGACCTCATAAAGAGACCAAAAATTAGAAGTCATGGTATGGGATGACCAGGATGACAGTGGACAGTTAGGGTGACTGAACTTTTGTTAATTTGTGAAGTTACTTTCATTTTGCTGTCGATGTTAGAAAATCTCGGTCCTCTATACATCCCTATGGTGTGATACTTTTCAGGAAATCCTTTGCGAAAAGTAGTGGTTCATCTCCATTAAAAGCGATTTCGGAGGTGAATGAAAACTTCTCTACTGATTTCGCCACCCGCCTATGGTGTGATGCATTTCACAAAATCCTTTTATTGTGAAAAGTCTCTGTTCATCTCTTCGAGATACGATTTCAAAAGATGATGAACGAACCATGTCGACAGCAACAAATAGAAGCTGGGAATAGAGTTAATTCACATCTACTATCCAACCCACATCCTCGAATTTTCCATGATTTCAGAGACCGTGGATCATAATGTAATTAAAACACCATGATGACAAAAGTATTACTAAAAGAGACGAATAGAGGCAAGAGTTTTCATCAGGAACCAGTGGCTAAGTTATCATACAAAGTCTATAGACGAGTCAGCGTGGGGTATGATTGGGGGATGACAACTTGTGAAGATACTGAAAATGGTAAGCTTTATACCGGATGCTTACTCTACTTTGGCATTTTAAAAATGACTGATAGCTTGAAATGAAATATCCCAGTTTGACAGAGTTCAAAGACGACACCAAGATCCTGTTTATGTTATCAAATACATAAAATTTGTCTTTTCGTAGTAACTGGAGGATGGAAGATGACTCTGTGAATGGTTGGTTTTGTTAGGTTGGTGTACAGAAAAGAGCCTTCACATGAATCCACTTATTTTTTAAACTCCGTTACCTATACTTCGAGAAGCACTGGAACTCAGTTCCTGCTTATCATAGTTGTGGATATCAGCGAAGTCATGTTACTTTTGAAATTCGGCTTTTTTGCCACATTTCCCCTTTGAATGTACTTTACTGTACTCACTGTACTTTGGTATGATACTTTCCAGGAAATCCTTCGATTTTGAAATGTCTTTTTTCATCCCTCTTTGATACGATTTCAGAGGTGGATGAAGCTGGTTTCACGCTATTGTCGTCGCATCTTTTAAAGTGATAACTAAAGGTATTCATTCCACACTACGTAAAGTCCTTTAAGAAGATAACAACTTTCAGCACCTAGTTGAGCGAATCTTAGCTGTAGACTTCGCCTACTCCAACCAAACTCTGAAACAAAATTTTTCTCCTGATGCTGATACATATACGTCGGCCGTGATGCATTCAAGAAATCCTTTGATTAGAAGAAACGGTGCGGTTTTTCTCGTTTAGATTAGATTTCAAAGGTGGATGAAGTTTGATTGAGACAAATGAGGATGCTAGAAAAGTTCACTACTTAGAGCATCTTAAATCTGAAGAGCTTCTTCGCTTTCCCACGCTCCTTCAACGACGTTGCTCAATAAACTCCAAAGTTATGAAGGTAGTTTAAAAAAAAAAAGCGCACGTCACGGAAATGTGTTGCCGGCCGTCGTAACAGGAAAAGGAAATCTGGGACACATTTATGCATCATCCTGTAAATAAATCAATCATTCAATCAATTCAGGTAATTCATCACATGCTATAATACCATATTTTCACATCTCAACGTCATCATTTATTGACTGCCCATTTGGCGTATTGGTCCATTTTCTGTACATGTATTTTCTCTTTCTTGTTCTTTAATTTTATTCCCCTTCAGGAATGATCTTTATTTGCTATTAGCATTGTGTAGTTTTCTATTTGTTCTAGTATTTCTGGGATACATTTAGCCAGGGAGTTCCAGATCCGTGCACTTAGCAAACAGTTGCTTCAACTTATATTAACTTGAGGATTTCCAACAATACTTGCTCAGGTTTTCTTTTGCCCTGATGTGCTACCTACATTACATAGTAGTCATTCCGCTTTCCAACAATAAGGACATTTATATTTCCAATTTCTCGTTCTCCATTTGTATATGCCTAGTCGAAATGCAGCTAAGGTTCTTCTATCCCTTTCTGAGACTTTCTCCAACTATTCTGCCATACCAGAAGTTTCTTTTACTTCTTTGTACAGGCTCAGTGTTCTCTGTATATCAACCTCCATTTATTTACTCCTCTATGGCATTCCCTTTCCTACTAATGCCGTGTCCAATCTGTGGTGCATATAAACGCAGCGTTTCATGGAACCAACCGAATCAACAGCTTTTCCCTAAAATAGGACGTGATTCCTTGTACCCTCGTCTCTTGGACATTTGTACGGTGTTACACTATTTCTATTTCGACTATTTCGAGATTCGCTGAGAAAAGATACTAAAACGCATACTAAAACGATTATTTCAAGATTCACTTAAAGTGAATCTTGAAATAATCGTTTTAGTATGCGATTGTCACCATATTGAACTAATGAAGAATGAAATTCGGGGTCAAAATTTGAACGTTTTCAAAAAATTGTGTTCAGATCCATATCATCGCTTCTGATAGAAAATTTCACTATTGATTTCCATAAGTAAGGTGTGATGCATTTCAGGAAATTCTTCTATTGTTGAAAGTCGTGGATCAACTCGCTTAGAATCGACATCTGAAGCGGATGAGGTTGGTTTGAGACGAACAAAATTTTTCTCCTGATGCTGATACATATACGTCGGCCGTGATGCATTCAAGAAATCCTTTGATTAGAAGAAACGGCGCGGTTTTTCTCGTTTAGATTAGATTTCAAAGGTGGATGAAGTTTGATTGAGACAAATGAGGATGCTAGAAAAGTTCACTACTTAGAGCATCTTAAATCTGAAGAGCTTCACCGCTTTCCCACGCTCCTTCAACGACGTTGCTCAATAAACTCCAAAGTTATGAAGGTAGTTAAAAAAAAAAAAAAGCGCACGTCACGGAAATGTGTTGCCGGCCGCCGTAACAGGAAAAGCAAATCTGGGACACATTTATGCATCATCCTGAAAATAAATCAATCATTCAATCAATTTATTCAGGTAATTCATCACATGCTATATTACATTACATGCTATAATACCATAATTTCACATCTCAACGTCATCATTTATTGACTGCCCATTTGGCGTATGGGCCTATTGGTCCATTTTCTGTACATGTATTTTCTCTTTCTTGTTCTTTATTTTTATTTTCCCCTTCAGGAATGATCTTTATTTGCTATCAGCATTGTGTAGTTTTCTATTTGTTCTAGTATTTCTGGGATACATTTAGCCAGGGAGTTCCACTTAGCAAACAGTTGCTTCAACTTATATTTACTTGAGGATTTTCAACAATACTTGCTCAGGTAGTTTTTTCTTTTGCCCTGATGCTTTCTCCAACTATTCTGCCATACCAGAAGTTTCTTTTACTTCTTTGTACAGGCTCAGTGTTCTCTGTATATCAACCTTCATTTATTTACTCCTCTATGGCATTCCCTTTCCTACTAATGCCGTGTCCAATCTTGAAAGTGGTGCACATAAACGCAGCGTTTCATGGAACCAACCGAATCAACAGCTTTTCCCTAAAATAGGACGTGATTCCTTGTACCCTCGTCTCTTGGACATTTGTACGGTGTTACACTATTTCTGTTTCGACTATTTCGAGATTCGCTGAGAAAAGATTTTAAGTGAATCTTGAAATAATCGTTTTAGTATGCGATTGTCACCATATTGAACTAATGAAGAATGAAATTCGGGGTCAAAATTTGAACGTTTTCAAAAAATTGTGTTCAGATCCATATCATCGCTTCTGGAGTTCGATTCGGTGTGCCAACACCCCGTCGAAAAGTGTGTCAGCGATAAAAGATTGAGAACATCTACCACACTGGGAAGTCCTCGGGCATTCCGGATGGCGTCGGCGTCTTGGTCGCGCAGTGCCTCCCTGAGTGCCTCCGTGAGCGGAGGCTCTCAGGGAGGCACTTACCGTCTTACCGTCTTACCATTACGAAGTGGAGGTCTGGTCAGTTCTGGACGGCGTGGCTGTGAGACTGGACAACTCTCAGAGGCGTTGCTCGCTTTGTATTTGGAGGATATGCCTATTGAACGCCGTCTGAAACACGGAATCGTTACTATGCTTTGGGATTCCAGCGATTTGGCCCTTGCAGGTTAGACTCCGATGTGCCGGTCACGTGACATGACTGGTTGGGCGAAATATATTGGCCCTACATTATGGTCGCAGGTCTCGGGTTTCTTCCTTTTCCCTTCTTGTTATTCTATGGCCTGTTTTTGGCCCTCTTTTTTTATTATCTTGCCCTCTTTGTTACCCTTTTTTGTCTGCCTTTATTTTCTCCTATATGTACATAGGAGTAAATACAATGGATTCCGCTTTATTGGGCCATCGGTTAATGGGGGCAGCCGGTTTATCGGGACATTTTGTCAGGAACGGAACCATTTCCGTGCAAGTGCATTTAAATTTCGCCGTATATTCGGGACGAAAATTCGCTTTCTCGGGGCAAAGTCGAGATGAACTTATGCCTTCGGTCCCAGATGGGTTTTTCCGCCCACTCTCTCGCTCCTCTTCGCCGTGTCGTTTGTGGTTAAGAGCTGGCCGATTGTTAAGGCGGAGACCATCACAAACTTCTTCCGTGAATCTGGCTTTTAATCCGGACCAGAGATGCCAGCGTCAGCCAATGAAAGTGACACCTATTGGTGTCACTAACGGAGGAACCTACATCAACATCGACGAAAACGCACCGTGCTTCGCCGAACACGATGACTTCGAGGACGATATAGTCTCGGACATCGCTGCCAAGAGACCTTGCTAAGGGAATTTCACCTACGAGGAGCCTGAGACTCTACCTAAGGTGACTCGCGTAAAAAGCCACGTAAGAGCACTCGGTAGACATCCTTCAGTTCTACTTTATTGAGCAGGGTTTGGGTGATAGGGTAACTCTTGGCATTTCTGCTTTAGAGAAGCTTTTTCGACAATGAAACAAGTAACTATGGGCACGTCTCTTGATTCGTTATTTTTGTTTTTGCCCAAGTGAAGGACGTTCATGTCTGAGTTTCTTACTATGCTTTGAGGTAAGTTCGCTTTATTGGGGCAAATTGACCTGGAACCAATAAAGAGGAATCCACTGTAAATACATATTTCATTGTTCCCTGTCGTATTCCCTGAGTGCTTATCTCCACGAGGCCATCAACTTCTCACTGATTGCTTTTCACTGTGAATCCAATGAATAATAATTGCTATTACAGTTAGCTCTCGATAATTCGAGTTCTTTAACTCCACAATTCGAGATTCCTTTAATGCATAATTTTTTTCTTTTTCGGCGAAAAAAATCTGGTAGGTTTCACTCACGTCCTAGAACACGGGTCAAGTGGATTTTTAAATCAAATTTGTAAGCAGTAGGCTCGAAAATGTTTTTGTTGCTCATTTGCTACTAACTGCATTTTCAGTTTTCTCACCCACGCTGCATGGATGCTAGTGAGCTCAGTCGGTGCGTCAACACAAAAGAAAATGTAAAAATACGGAAGAGTCTGGACCCTGGATTAACGTAAAGTTTAAGAAAATTAAATTTAAAAAGTCAAAAACGTCTATCTGCCATACGACGAAGCCAGATTGGTTTTAGTTTGATTGCCACCAGGAATGTATGGCACCTAGCGACCGCATAGTTGCTTAAGTATAAGGACCGGACTGTTGCACATCTGCTACAAAAAGATTTACCTCANTCTGCCATACGACGAAGCCAGATTGGTTTTAGTTTGATTGCCACCAGGAATGTATGGCACCTAGCGACCGCATAGTTGCTTAAGTATAAGGACCGGACTGTTGCACATCTGCTACAAAAAGATTTACCTCAGGAGCTCCCTACCTGCACATTTTAAATATATATATTTGGTATGTACCATATCTGCTACGTCATGCACTAAAGGGTTAACTCGATAATCTCGATCTTCTTTCGTATGGAAAATAGCAACTTTGTGAGCTTATACAATGAGAGATATATTATAAGATAATTGGGAGTGCTGAGATACAGTCTATGGCTTCCGGTGTTGCATGATGTAATTCGGCAGTACCACCACCCAAGGGGTATACCACCACCCAATATGTCATTGACAATATGCTCCATAGTTTGAATTCCGCCGCATTGACATAATGATGAGACTTTAATCCGCCATTTGTGCAAAAGATGTGCACATCGACCGTGTGAAGTTCTAATACGGTTGATGGCGCTCCAATGTTTGCGTCGAAGCAAAAAACCAGGAGGCTCGGATGTGTAAGGTCAGGTGAGACTTTAATCCGCCATTTGTGCAAAAGATGTGCACATCGACCGTGTGAAGTTCTAATACGGTTGATGGCGCTCCAATGTTTGCGTCGAAGCAAAAAACCAGGAGGCTCGGATGTGTAAGGTCTAAGATGAGGCTCTTGTTCTTAACCTCAGCGTCGTTCCATACTGTTCGCCACTATTCATCCGGAACGGTGTTGGTGGACCGAAGTGCTTCACCTGCAGCACAGAATGGTCTGCGGGACTTAAGGCGTGTGCGTGGTGGTCGGTTAATGTCGCCGTGGAGCGGAATTGATGCGTTTGAGAGTGCTTTGTTGTACTCTCGTATCGTCGCCTCATCGCGCCTGATGGATGGCGGAGCGATGTTGGCGAGTACAGGAAGCCATCCCTTTACAAAACGTCCACCCCCCCTGTGGATTTGGAACCAGGTGGATGTCTCCCTTGGCGTTATTTGTACCTGTTGGAGCGATGTCCACCCGGGAGGGAAAATCCACCTGGCTCGAAATACATTGGCGCGAATGGATAGGAGGATTTCCACCAGGGGGGACGTCCACCTGATTCCAAATCCACCCCCTATCCACCTGGTTGTTTGACCAGGTGGATAGGGGGTGGACGTTTTGTTATGGATGGCAGTGGGGTCGACTTGACGGTTCCGCTGATGGCGCGCATGGATGCGTGGAGCTGCGTGTCGACCAGGTGGGTGTGCCAGCTTCGGGCCCACACTGGTGAGCAGTACTCGGCTGTGGAGTGCACCAAAGCTAGAGTCGCTGTTCGGAGTGTTCGGACATCGCATCCCCATCCTGTTAGAGCTGTGGATGATGTTGACGCGGCTCTTCGTTTTCTAGCTCACCTGTTTGAGGTGCTGACGATAGGTGAGAGTCCGGTTCAGTGTGATCCCCAGGTAGCGAGTGTAGGTGCTTGATCAGTTCACCACAGAAGCTGATCGCCAGCGTCTTCTTCGCATCCTTGTTCGAAAGGTGGAAGGCGCATGATTTGGCCTTGGATGGGTTCGGCTTCAGGCGCCAATATCGGAAATACTCATCCAAGGTTTTCAGGTCAGCTGACAACTGTCTTTCGGCTCGATGGTTGATACCTGTGAGACAATGGCCATGTCGTCGGCGTAAATAAATTTACGGCTCGCCGTCGTCGGTACATCGCTGATGTACAGATTGAATAGAGACAAGGTTCAGGACTGAACCTCGAGGGAGACCATTCTCGAGGCTCTGTTTTTTGCCCAATCGTCCGCTGAGATGGACACGGAAGGAGCGGTCGGTGAGCATGGACTCCATGAGGCGCACCATGCCCTTACAACGAAGCAGATCGGACAGCTTCAGTAGGAGTCCTTTTTGCCACAAGGTATCGTAGGCCGATGTCAGATCGACGAAGGCCGCGGCCGATTTCATTTTCTTTTGAAATCTAGCTTCAATGTGTGACGTCAGTGCTAGCACTTTATCACAGCAGCTCTTTGCAGGTAGGAATCCTGTCTGTTCGGGTAGAACCACATTCTCTAGAGCAGGTGTGATACGGGCTAGTATTGCCCGCTCTAGGAGTTTTTAAGCAGTGCAGAGGAGTGATATCGAGATCGTTGGTAGCCTCGTATTCCCCACACAGAAAGAAATCGGTGTGCCAAATGACGCACAAAAGTGGGTCCAGGATCGTCTGGGTGACACGGAATAATGTGTCATGAGTTTTGACCTACTGAAACATGTCATTTGGCACATCTTACTGCATCAGTACACACATTTACATGTGCCAATCCTCATGACACGTTATTCCGTGTCGCCAGGCCATAATCCAAACGTATCAATGGACACACACTGTAGTGTGTCATGGGACATAATTGCGTGTGTTCGTTGGGATATTCTATCCTTCAGTGTGTTATTTGACACATCTTACTGCATCTGTAGACGCGTTGAAATGTGTCAACGCTTCTGACACATTTTATCACAACCGATACAAAGAATTCTCTCATGACACATATACGTGCGTCAAATGACACACTATATCGTGTCATTTCTCTCTGTGCAAGGAGGGATTCACTTTCCTTGCTCCAACATGGAGTAAATGAGGATCGGTAGCCGCGAGGGATGTTTTTCTTTGCGGCCTTCACGAGTGGCTTCGTGAATCGATCGAAGCATCCAGGCTGCGATGGAACGTTGACGATCGTTTTCTCGACGGCTTCGATGAATCCGGGCCAGTCAGCCCGTCTCAGATTCCAGCGTGGCTTTGGAGCGCTGAAAATGACGCGTGTCTCCAGGCCAATTTGCAGCACGGTTGGCCTGTGCTGACTTTGGGGAAAACTGTCCAGGACGGTTCTCGTTGCGGGGAGAGGTAGACTGCTAGCGTCTGTGGACGCATAGCAGAGGTCGGGCGAGTAGTCGTTTCTCCAGCGAGCTGAGCGGAAAGTTCCTTTCTGCTTAGCGTCAAACTGGAGGTGCATATCCTGCGTCGAGACTCATTCGCTGAGTTGTTCCCCTGCGGCATCGCTCGAAGCCCCACAGGCTGTGGTGGCTGTTAAAATCTCCGAGGAAGACCGACGGGTGCCTGGACGGCGGAAGCACTGGCGAGGGCCATAGCCGATTTGGTGGCTTGTACACGTTGTACATGGCCAATTCCCCTATTCGGACACCAACCGCAAAGTCGTAAAAATGCGATGATTCACGCCTTCGTCTTTCCATCCTGATCAGTTGGAAAAGTCTGGCCTGCGATGAGTCACGAGGTCTCTGCGCCTGCACCTTATCACTCCTGCACACTGCTGCCGAGTCAGTGTCCGCTAAGCTCACTGTCAACCCTTCAATCTAATGTGATTGAAGTTTTGCGGAGCTTTGTTTGGCACAAGAGACTTTCGATGCAATTGCGCATTTGGAAGACATCGTCGAGCGTGAAGGTGCCGCGAAAAAAACTCTACGACTGACTTTTCCAAGTAATTTTGCTGAAATGGAGTTATACGTTTTGAAATACTGTATATATGTGTGAACAATTTTTAGAAGCGAAGAAATCTCCATAATTGGAATTTCCCTTGAAATCGGAGATATTGAGAGTTGACTGTGTTTTCGTCACCCAACTTGGCTTGCAGTCCAGCAACCATGTTCGGAAGTATCCGGCATGGCAACTGCCATGAAAGTCAGGTACCGCCAATTGTGTTCAATATTCAATGAGTTGGGAGGTGTTCCGCCCCTCATCTGACTCCTAACGGTCTCCCGAGTGCCTTCAGTCAGGTCTATTCCAACGCCTAGTTAGTGCTGAGTATTTCGGCCAAGTCACGATCGTGCTGCTGAGATGTTCAGTGCGAAAAGGATCGGTCATGTCAGTGCATTTCAAAAGACGGATTCCATCGTTTGGTAGGCCCAGGTGACCTCATTTGTCACGGTAGGATCTAGCTGAAAAGAAAGGACCAGCAGATTTCTTTTTTACCTTTTACCCTCACAGGTTCTATGGTTGGTTGGGGAGCTCCGATTAATGTTGATTTTAATTGTTGATTTAATGTTGATAATGGTTAATGAAAACAAGGAGAGCCTTCCCCTTACCAATGCTAGTTCTAAATAATCAGGAGAGTTGAGCCTCTCTACTCTTGTCCTGATATGGAAGTCTTGCCAAAATGTCTCCATAAAAGTTTGAATGCATTATTTATTGCACCTCTAGTCAAACTGGAAAAAAGGGAAATGGAAGAGCATAGGCCTGCCTGGATAGAGAACAATCAGTAGGGATCACCTGATGATAAACTCCTTTGGCTTGAGAAGTTATTAGAATGTTACAATGGAAGCTCAGATTTGGTTTCCTGCATTGCCCTGTAACTGACTTGGACTTGAGGACAATGAATATAAATATTGGAATGAATTAATGGAAACTGTCTCTAACTTGTTCCATGGTCATATTGGTGATGACTATGAGATGAGACAATTGGCTCAATGTCAATGACTTCCCTTTTTTGCCATTTTTGATGAGTGGCAAAAATGGAAGATCAAATCAGAATGTACTTCCTATGGGTGTCAAAGCAGAGTTGACAATTGAGTCAGCACAGGAAAAAATAGCTCCTGAAATATGGTACTAGTAGGCCTACAGTATTTGCAAGATGGCATGCTCATTGCCGCTTCATTTACCTACAATAGCTGACTTTTCCTGGAAATTAATCCAGTCTGCAGGTATTATTTTATATTTGCTTCCTTGGCACTGCCTTCTTGGCAGAGTGTTTTCCCACAACATTGGTAAGGAGAAATGATTCAATACATGGTATCCATATTATGCAAGGTATGTTGCAAAAGTTCCAGGGCTATAGAATGTTATAAATAAAAAAATGGAAGGTACTTACAAACTTATTATGCTTTTCCTGTCCAAAGTAATCTCCCTCTGCAATAATACATTGTTGCTAGCATCACTGAAGGTTGTTGAAGTAATTTTGGAAGTTGTTTTCAAGAATATTGTTCATTGACTCTCACAGCCGCTTGAGTGTGGAATGTCTTCATAGCAATGGCCTTTCATGGCTCTTTTGAGCCATGGAAACAGAAAAAACCCAGTGGTGACAAATCAGGCGAATACGGTGCATGAGGCAAGACAGTGACTAGTTTTTTGGCCACTGTTGAATAGACAGTGCTGTGTGTAGGCATGCATTGTCATGCAAGAGGAACTGCTTTCCATCATCAACATAAGTGGAGAAGGGTGCTGTGCATACCGTGACAGGAATGAACATGTCAGAACTTGTGTGGAAGTTGGGAATTGAGTCTACTTTACACGTATATAAGAGAAATTACATGAGTAGCTCCCTTCTTTTTTTTTAAATCAATCCTGGAACTTTTGCAACATACCTTGTATTTCTTCATTGTTCTCAATATCTTGGCACATAAATGTTTCCATGAAAAACCATTTGAGTATGATATTCATTATGTATCTCCAAATATGCTGTACATCTTGTTAACTAATGTCTTTGCATTGGTTCTGATTTATATTTTAGGGTTGAAACTGTTGTGTAGACACAAGAACAGATGAAGTAAAGAGATGCTAAGAGAGCTGAGTCTTGTAGTGCTAAATTAAACCTGAGAGGTTATGAAGCTGTCCATCTCACATTTACAAGACATCATAGAGACCCAAAACCCAAAGAAAAATCTTTGGATGCACGGTATAGGATGACCAGGGGTAGGACGGCAATGATCTTTGGTCATTTACTAGTATATACTCTTGATCAATGTGAAAAGCCACCAAATGAATCCTTTCAAAATCAAATGTATTATGTAGTGGTTTTGTGAAAGCTGAATTAATTGGTGTTTAGCTCCAGGTGATCTTTTTTCTTCATTGTGGTTTTGAAATCAATAGAAAGTTTATACATCATGGATCTTCCAGGAACCAAAAGGTTTTTTTTTATCCCCTGAGCATTTTACATTTGCACATTTAGTGCATTCTTGTTCTGCTAATCAGGTTTTCTATCAATTATTTAATAACAAGAAAATTTTGTTTTAAAAGCAATGAATTAATTTTTAAATTACATTTTATTAATCCGTGTTCATTAAGTTTGTCTTTAGTTGTGAATCATTGAAAATCCTATTGATTTTTAGGAAATTATGTTGGACTTGATATGCCTTTGATCTTGATTCGATTGCCAGAACATAGAGGATTGATAATGAGTGATCATCTCTTAGAAAGCCGTGATTTTTCCATGTGATATCCAGAAGTTGCTAAATTTAGCAATGACATGCAATAAAAATATTGAAAGCCTGGTTTATTAATTTCCTCATAGGAAATTTTGAAACATGACTCAGGAGTGAGCATTGCACTTCTGACAGGAATTCCTTGTGTGGTCTCAAGCTTTTGGCATTGTGATCCAATCTCTGGATCCCAATATTGTTTCAGTGTGTTCAGTGTGATGCACCTTACTATTGGTAAAGTGGTTCCATGAGCCAGAGTTGAAAATGCTGCCACTATGTGCTGTTATTTTTCCCTTGAATCATTTCAGAATGCATTAATTTTTGCATTATCATAATTGAGATTTTTGAAGTCCAACTCAAGTAAAAATAATATTAAGATAGCAGAAATTGCAGTTGAAAAAGTAAAGCTTTGCTCAGAAATGAACTAGCAGGATATGGATTTCCTTGAGTATTATGTAGCTGTGAACATTTTGCATAAAATGCCCTCGTTTTCCAAGACCTTTTGTATATATTGACAATATTCAGAAATTTGGTGTCTAAAGGTGTGTCAATGTATGTTTTTCAGCTATTGGCTTATCTTACTCTCAAGAAAATTTACTTTCTGCTTCCTTTGCAGTTATGAAGTCGAGCCATGGAGACAGTGCTCATATCTTTGATGTATGCCACTCGCCCTTTTTGTGTTATTTAAAGTCTCAAAATCACTGACATGTTGCTGAGACCTCATCAGTCAGCATGCATCTGAGGAGAAAGTTAAGAAGTGAAGGTGAGTTTATGCATTTTGTATCATGAAGTAGACCTTGGCAATAGGGTTGCCACCTTTGAATTTAACAAAATATGGACAAATATTCCAAATATACCCATTGCTGCCTTAAGCCAAGGGGCCAATCAATACTATTAGTGTGGCCTACTGCTTTTGACTTATGGAAAATAACAATAATATCTGCTTTTAAGCTTCATTAAGTAAAAAAAATCTGAACAAGTTTTAAACTTGGACAAAACATTGTCCATATTAGGAGCAGTTTCCTGTATGGACATCACATCTGAAATAAATGTACTGTCCATACTAATTATGAACAGGTGGCAACCCTACTTGGCAACAATCTGGCTAAGCTACTTGATAGAATGCCCAAGTAGAGCCTGCCATTTGTGTTTAAATTCTATCCCATTGGTTTCCTTCACGAAGAATGTAGTTTATTTTTAAGTTGTTCATGTCTTGTTGCTATTTCTGTGCTTCAGGACTATGAAATCCATTTTATGAAGTATGCCATCTGATTGGTAAGTCGATTAGGTTTCAGCATGAGATTTACTAGTTGCTTAAGAGAGTTTATCTAAAAATAGTTTGTCAGGGTTGTGAGAAAAAATAAGTTGATGTTGAAGCAAAGTGAAATGCAGACTCTTGCATTTTGACTGATGCTCTCAATAACCATCATATTCTCAGGGGATCATGGCATTACAGTTACTTCACCTCCATCCATCCATGGCAGCACCAGATCCTGGAGGAATCCACAATCCAAGCAGCAGGCCTGTAAGGAAACATCATGCCACAAAGTGAGTTCAAACTTTCCATCAAAAATTCAATTGAAATGGTATCTGAACAGATTGGTTATGATGTTGGTTGAGTTCAAAGTTTTGAGTTAATGTTTCATGCTATTGTATGTTGAGTCTCAGAATAGACCACTCAAACATTACTATTTTCAACACTGCCAGAATGACAGCCCAAATTTTTTTTACATTTCAGATGGAAGAGGTAGTAGTGCAAGATTTATAAAAGTGGAATTAAAACTTATTTATTCTATTTTTATTTTCATTGGCATACAGGTGACAAGAAGCAGTCCAAAGAGAAAATCATCAAGATGTAGGATTGTCAAAAATGTCATCAAGGAGCAGTCTTCTACCCAGAAGTGCTTAGTGGAGGAACCTCAGATAGAATGTGAGGAGTTACATGTGACAAAAGAAGAGAGGGAAGATCCAAGAAAGAAGGAAGAGGTGGTTAGGCTAGTGCAATCTTCTGAAGTTGGAAAGGAAACCTTAAGACAGGGTACACAGCATAGAAATTTAGAGTGTGAGGTGGTGCGTTTCTTCCCTGATATTCCAAAGGATGAATCTCAGGATGGTGAGGACTCCTTTCAAGAAGGTAAAAAAGGAAGGCAAAAGAGAAAAGGGAAAAGTCAGTTTTCAAATATCAAGAAACTTCCAAGGAAAAACAAAAGCCATGCTGATAAAAATCTGCCTTCTGCGAAGTCATCTTTAGCAGATTGTTCTCAGGTATGTGAGGGTTCACAGCTCAGAAAGGAAGGGAAGAAAGAAACTCAAGGAGTGAAGGTGGAAGCTGACTTTGTGCAGATTGAGCAAACTGAGGAGCAACACGCTGAACTTGTCAAATCAAATATTTGCCAAAGAGTCGTCCGAGAGAATCAGCTCTTTCCATTCCATCAGCCATTGAATGGGAATCTTCAAGGAGGTGAAAGGTTTTCTTTTGAAATAGCTAAAGTGTCAGAAAGAAAAGAAGATGGAGAAGAGCTGGATAGAGTCATTCCATCTGTGGAAGAGCCATCTATAGAAGAAGTGCATATAGTTGACCAGACCCCATTGCAGGAGACAGCAGAGGAATCTGCTACTGACATGTCAGCTGAATGCCGCTTGTGTGGGGATACCTTCTCATCTCCAGAGAACTTGCAGAGACATCTCATATCACATACAGATGGGGATCCATTCAAGTGTGGTATATGTGGGAATACCTTCAGCACAAGAAGAGCAATCCTGATTCACAAAGTACTTCATTCCAAGAGGAAGCCTTATTTGTGTCCTATATGTTGGGAATCCTTCCCTATCCCAGCAAGCTTGAGATTCCACATGAAAACCATACATTCACCAAATGGAAGTTTTGCATGTAACATTTGTGGAAAGTTATTTATGAAGAAGGAATTGATGCTTAAACATCAGGCACTCCATTCTGTATTGCCATTGGAGCAGAAATTTATTCATGATGGGAAGTATGTAAAAGTTAGCAGAACCATCCCAAGGTGTATTTCTGAGAAGCAGTCCATCCATCCTGCTGGCAGGATGAGTGTTGCAGAACCAGATGTAGAAATCAAGGATGATCAGCAACTGTCAACCACGTGCAAAGCAGTATGTCAATTGAAAATAAATTGTGTATGCATGTGTCATTAGGTGCACAAAGCTCTGTTGCCATGCATATTAATATGGTGCTAAATATGAATTCCTAATTTCACCATTACCATCTTCAAAGCAGAACTTCACTTTACCTACTTCAGCCTCAGTGACTCTCATGTGGTTGTCATACATGTCTTCATATTTTCAGTGATTGCAAAGTCTTCATCCACTTTTAAACTAGCTCTTCAAAATTAAGCAGTTACTCTCGGATACCATCACCAAAAAAAAATGCTGTGCATCATTTCACAACTTCTTGATGCTAATTCTTAGATTCATTGAGAATATGTTAACAAGATCATGACTTTCTGCCATTGAGTTCTATGGTATATTTCCAACAGCTCCTGAATCTTCTTGTTTTGGTGAGAGTCTGAAGTAAGCAGCATACAGCACCATTATGCTTTCAGGTGCTTAACATGGCTGCAATTGGCAGCATTGTTAAGCATCTGGAAGCATAATGGTTCTGTATGGTGCTGAGCACAGGTCACTTCTGGTTCTATGAATTGAAGCACCTCTTCTTTTTCACACTTCTTTTTAGTGGGCCTCTTTCCTGAAAGGAAAGAGACCACTTATGGTCCCATCCTGTCCATCCGTGTGTCACTTTGGTTGTCTGACGATAACAGAAAATATTGGCCTGACCAATGTGAGAATTGGCAGTCAGGTAGAAATTAAAAAGATACAGGCTGAGTTTGTTTTGTGGAGAATTTTCCCCTAAATTGGCATTTTTATTGCAAATTTTGGATTTGAAATTTGCTAATGGAGGGGAAGGCGTGAGTACCCGTGAGCCCTTCAGGATATGGATCACTATGTGAATGCATTTACAACCCAGACTTTGGGTGCAGTGCTGTGTCAGCAACCAGAGCTGTCAGTTCCCTCCCAACCTTTGTGATGGATGGTTCCAAGTATGCACAACCCTCCATCCTCCCCTTCATTTCATTGGCGTTGAGGGTAATTTTCAAATGTAACTGAAACAAGTTGGGCAAGCCCAGTCCAGTAATGGGCCTTTTTTCAGTTAAGGATACCCACATTTTGTCACCTAATTGAACAAAATGCCATATCTTTCCAGTCTTCGACCATCAAAAACTTCATTTCTCATTTATATTTGGTAAATATAGACGAACAATGATGGGAAGATGGAGGGTTGTGTGTGGTTGGATCCATCAGCCACAAAGGTTGGTAGGGAACCGACAGCTCTAGTTGCTGACATGGTGCCATCTGGAACTTTGTGAATGCCCCAACATGTACAGGGGACTTCTCAAGTTGTACACCAATAGTAAGATATGAAAGAAATCAGTAATTATTGAGAAAAGGAAGATCTGCTGCTGTTCTTCATGAGTTTGCAAAATGCTTAAAAATTGAAAGTGCTTCTGATGGGAGATAAGAATATGAGGTAATTGTGCGAAATCTTCATTCTTCCAGAAACCATCTCAATACTCTGTCAAAGACTCGGCCCAAGGAGAGGCAGTGGAAGTCAATACTGGTATTCATGGATCGATGGTACAATCTACAAAAATAGCACCATTTGAAGACGATTACATCCATGTGAGAGATGAATCACTTCCCTTGAAGTATTTGTCTGTGGAGTACAACTACAGTGAGAACTATGACCCAGCTGCCGAAGGAGTTCATCGTGTTCACACAAAGAGGAAGAATGTCAGAAGACTGCCTAAAGAGGATCTCCAACCTGTGTATTGCAGACTGTGTGGGAAGACCTTTGCCACTGAGGCTTACTTAAGAAGACATGCAATGATTCATAGTGATGAGGCACCATTTGTTTGTGAAGCTTGTGGAAAGAGGTTTAAAAGGAAAGAGGGTTTGGAGAGACACATGGTCACACACAACCCTGTGGAGAAACGACATCTATGTGAAATATGTGGGAGTGGCTTCATGCTTTTGCCGTATTTAAGCAGTCACATGAGACGTGTTCACGGACTCAGAACAAAAGGAAATGGAGATCCAAATCCAGTCTTAGATCCAAATGAAAAGCCCTTCAGGTGTGAAGTTTGTAACAGGGGCTTTACGAGAAAAGACATCTGCAAAAGACACATGTTAATTCATACAGGTCAAAAACCATATTCTTGTGAACTCTGTGAAAAATCTTTCACCTTCAACATCACTTTGAAACGCCACATGGAATGTGTTCATAATCAGACTGTGAGACCCTTCATGTGTGAGACATGTGGGAAGAGTTTCAAGAGGAATGCTCATCTCCAGGAACACCAAGTGAGACACCTGAGTCAGAAGCCCTTTTCCTGTGACCAGTGTGGCAAGACATTCACAAGAAAGCGTCAGATGCAGACACATGCCAAAATTCATATTTCTGGGAACACAGAAGTCATACCAATAATCTGCACAGCTACAGTGACAGATATCATTCATGCTGATCAAGAGCCTATCATAGTCACAGATGATATCATCATTCTTGAGGAGGTGAGTTTGCCCAGTTATAAAATTGGAACTCGTGAAGTTGTATCAAAATTTTTTATTTTCTGCTATGAAACTTGACTTGTTTTTCTTTCCTAATCCAGGAAGTAGAAGACTCCCCACAGCTTGAAGTCACAGCATCCATGATAACAAAGATAACATCAGCAATAACAACACATGAGTATCACTTGAATGAAAAGCCTTTCAAATGTGATTCCTGTAAGAGAAGTTTCAAACGAAAAGACACCTTGGCCCGACACATGGTGAAGCATGACAGCGGAAGAAAGTTCATGTGTCCCTTGTGTGGACGATATTTTGCTCTCCTCTCCAAATTGGAGCACCATGTGGACGTCACACACAGCGTCGGGAAGCCGCACATGTGTGATATGTGTGGCAAGACCTACAAGCGGAAGGGTGCACTCAAGGATCACCAAATGACCCATACAGGAGAAAGACCTCATGTGTGTAAACAATGCAACAAGAGCTTCACACGTGCTAGCCAATTGAAGAACCACATGCTAACCCATATGGAAGAAATGCCTTGTCACTGTCCCATATGTAAGAAGGGTTTCTGGCAGGCCTCTGCAGTCAGGTATCATATATCTGTTACTCATGGAGGCAAATAGGTAGAGCATACTCATTTTGCTCTTCCTGCTGTTGAAGAATATGACAGAGTGAACTGTTTAAAGTTCAATAAAGTCCATTGTGGTAAATCCAGTTTTTTTTTATTCAGCAAAATTTTGCCATGAAGGTAATTTAAGACCGCTTTTTAATGGTTATTTCATATCAATTGTTTTTTTGGTATTAGCATATCAACCCATTCCCTGTTACTCAAAGGAAGTCCATATACTTCCACAATCTACTGATGCACTGTTCAATTGAGATTAATCATAGTCTCTGGGTTATTCCAGAATATATAAGAACTGCTAGAAAATTATTGAATTTGGTTGATTTTTTAGTGACTTCATTTCTTACCTTGATTGACATCTTGTCATGGCTTAAACTTGTCTGCAGATAAAATTCTCTGACCAATCCGCCTCAAAGTTTGAAAGATATAGTGTAAAAATGAAATCTACAAAATTGCCCTGGTGCTGTACATCCATAGTGGTGGACATGGTACCACTTTTGCTTCTGGACATGTAAAACTTTCTTCTTTTGGAATTTTAATTTTATATTTTCCAACCTTACTGGATGTTTCTCCAAGCTGTCCTAAATTCTATTACAGAATCTGTATATGAAAGGTCTGAAATATCATCTTCACACTATTGCTGGGGTTTTGCAGCAGCCATGTTGGATGTTGAAAAAAAAAAGAAGAGATTTTTAAATGCATCAATCGTCGCTCAGAAATGGCGAAGCATGTGAGTACCAGAACCATTAGGCTCCATTCATCAATGCAACCACCACAATTTAGGGAAACTACAGTGCTTGAATGGGAAACTTGTGATTTAAGCATCTTTTCGTACGATGGCAAAAGAGCAAAAGAATTGCAGAACAGTGATAGAAAAAGTGTGCCTTCCTCTATCCATTTAAGGTCATGTTTCAAAAGAATTATAAGCTGATATCATGGGTTTATGAGTGCGTAGTGGTGGTGATGTTATGTGCTGTTCTTTTTTCTTGCCGGGATACTTTTTCAAAGCTTCCAAAATATGTTGGGTTTGAACTGAGTTTCTTTTGTGCATTGGTCATCTCAGTGACAGAAACCAATTAAAGCCCTCTGTGATTATACCTTGTCTAAAATAGAAAAGATTTAGACCCGAACTGGACATCTTTGGGATGGAATTTTCAAACTGAAGCAGAACTCACACAATTTAGTAGTACCAAAACTCAGACAGAAGAGGTGATTTCCAAATAAGTTACATATCTGAACTAAATCAGTTCAAATATGTAACTTATCCGGTAATCACCAATTACCTTATCAGTTAATCATGAAAAAGAAACATTGAATCCCTGGATGAATTATCCTAACTTGGGTTCGCCTAGATTTTCTGTGGAAAGCGAGTTGATTCAGAGGGAAGTATCAGTTCTGTTGCACATTGGTCTGGCAAAGTAACACTCGAATTTATCTCAAGATGGCCAAGTCACCTTTCTTCTCCCACTCCAGGGAGCAAGGGGGCTTTAGTAAAATTTGTGTAAACGGAAATATATTCCTTTGACCTTTTGTTCTGTAGAATTAGCTTGCTGCGTTTTTATGGGGTTTTAAAGTAATGGAAGGATTTCTAAGCAGTTTCTATTGCAGGTGCCCACTAGGGAAAGAAATGGACCATCCATCCATCCACTGTTTCCGTTTTAATTGCTCTTCCGTAAGAAGAACATGAATGACGATCCGTTGGGGAACGAGAAGATCTTGATGGAGCAGCGTTTTAAAAAAAAATTGTATGGAGATGAAGAAAAAAACTAACGATATGTATTTGTTCCATGAATCAAAATCACAGTTATTTCAACGTGTGGACGGCATCAGAGGCGTGCCGCTAATACCCCCTATAATCAGGAATGGAATAATTAGAGATTCGTTTCGTCGCAAGTGCAGGATACGCTCTAACGCTATTTCCACTGAATCCTCTTCCATTTGGACCTGACGGCCGCAAGGACTTTCATCCGAACAGCTGGTCGATCCGTGGTTCCCGATGGCATTTGCCATTGCCGTGGTGTCTTTCCCCTTTCACTAACGCAGCTCGCCTTCGGACTGTGAGGCTTTGACTGAAATCCTGTCTTTTCTGGACTCGGGTGATCGAAAACGAACTTCGTGGATTCCACCATTGTCATAAACATTTGGGTCTTCGGCCTGAAGATCATGACTTGAGTTAAGAAAAGATACGAGAAATGTGTGTTCTACACACCAAACGCGATGTTGCGTTTTCCTCAAAAGCGGACGCACTTTTACACGACTTTATCACCATTTCACTATGCCTTACACGAGTTGCGGTAGATCTGTTTAGCTCTGCCTGGCATCGTATCGTGTCACTTGAGTGACACGATACGATGCACGATACGATTCTTCCAGTTGCGGCATTCCCGGCCGATTCCGTGTCGATCCTACTGGAAGTGCCGAAAGTCGGCACTTGAGGAAGACCGTTGGCTCATTTTTCTTGCTTACGACGACGATGGTCACATAGGGTCTTCGGGATCAGGAAAGCGGCTATGGTCCTGTCGCACACCTTGGTTCTCGAAGCTCCCACCAGATATCGCGGTAGTTCCAGCTCGTTCCAACTCGGGAAGTCATCTCACGTTTCCCTTTGAATTTGATATTGTATTGATTCTTTTTATGAATTTTCTCTGCATTTAGTGAAATTAGATTGATATTCACTTCGATTGGAGAGCAAATCCTGAGTAGCTACATAAAAATGTGCGAATGTAGGAAAGGACAGTCGATAGTTCCTTCTCTGAATCCAAGAATAAATATAAGGAACCTGGCAAGGGTGGGTGGTTGGAGCGGTGGTTGGTGGGTTATTCAAGTCATTATTATAGGTTATAGTCATTATTATAGGTAAAAAAGTCGGTTAACGCAGTTGGTAGACTTTTTCTTGAAGAGCTTCTAGCACCGAAGGGAAAAAAAAAGCAAAACCAGCCAGGGTTCGAACCTTGGATCTCAATCACAGTAGTCATAGTCTTTACCGATACGCCACGTATCAATCAACTGCATAGTGATCCCTTAAGTGCTATATGAAACCATCACCTGTCCCGAATTATAGTGGTGTATCCTCGACTGCGGACTAGAATTCCTGGCTCGCTCCAGGCAGTTCATGCCATACCGATTTGGAAGTCTCGCCCATGGAATCGACGGAAAGATGGTCCAGACCCGATTTCATACGCTCGGTTTATTCATCAGAAAGCACACGAAGGAAATGGGAACGGATGAGGCAAGCGATGAAAGGATTTCATGATACCCGATCATGATTTCACGACGGCCGACGAGCGCCGAAGGCTCTCTTCCGCTTCGAGGCGATTCGCGCAGTCTCCGTCGGCGGCTCGATGATTAAAGGTCGTCCGGACGAGCTCAGAGCGCCTTCAAGGACAAAGGTGTAATGAGTCCACGAATTCCTCGGGGAAGTGGTACTGGAACACCTGGTGCTCTGGACCGCTGAAAAATGCACTTACGCCCACATTCCTAGATGAAGCAAAAGAAAAAAAAAGATATAATGTAGGAGTAAATGGCAGGAAGAACAGAGAAAAAGATGCGTAGTGCTATCCGTTCTTGCAAATTTCAATTTAGTAGCCGACTTTCCACGAATTTACTGATTTTTCCTATTCCCAATAGAGTTGCATTCCATTAACGATTAATTCTCATGTTGAAGCAGTAACTAGGACTGCCAACGAGAAAATTAAACAAAAAGTATTCGCTTCATCAAATTTTAATGTCCCTTATACCCCCCCCCCCCCCCCCCCCCCCCTATATCTGACAAAAAAATCGTAATGCAATCATGTCGCAAGTATTTGAGATACCGTCGCATCATCCGATGTCGCCGAAACGCCGCGTCTCTTCAAGCACGCAACCCACTTTTTCAAACGAGAAACTCATCCTCATTCCTCTTCGTCCCATGCCTCATCCCTCCTCGTCCCATGCCTCGACGACGGACAAATCATCGGCGAACCACTTTTTCCCGCTCTTTCCCACGGCTGCAATTTCCGTCGTCGCAGAATAGGACGAGGATCGGTGAAAGGAACATGCCGCCTCGAGCGGGCCCTCGGAGCTTGGGAACGAATATATCAGGGTGGAATTCCAGACCTGTCGTGATTAATACACTTTTATCAAAATTACTGATCGCATTTCATGCCATTAATCTAACAATTAGCAGCCTCGTAATAATTAAAGCTCGAACATTTTACGGTAACCTAGGGAAAGTAGGAAACAGCGAATCATAATCTCATTATTCACTGCACGAAACGGACTCGATGCAATCGATTCACGTGCACCGTGGGGTCGATGAGTGACATGCACCGTGGGGTCGATGGGTGACATGGACCGTGGAGTCGATGGGTGACATGCACCAGATTCGTTTAACTTTAAACACATCTGGTTTCATGATGGGTGCCTATGGGAATAAGATGATCCACGTCAAACGGATTCCCATAGAGGATTAGTTAGTTAAACTCAGATCAGTTAAGCAGATCTGATGCGTGTCACCCAATAAAGACAAAAAATAATAATTGAAATGGTATGGTATAAACCAAATAAATGGAGCTCGTCCCACGTCATAGGACCTACCTGGGTAACTCGAGCGACTGCTCCCGGTGACCTTGCCAAAACGTGACGCCCCGGCAAGGTCATCTGCGCGGGTCCGCTTTCCGCCTTTGAGCGCCTCCCCCTTTCAGGGGCGGAGGGAGTGAGCTCATTCCTATTAGCTCATTCCTATTAGCTCACTTCTTCCCCGTCACACGGCACATTTTGCTCTCGGGCACGCCGGCGTCTCCGCTTCCCAGTTTCTCGAGTTTCGGCTGTTTCCCACGGCATTCTGTGGGAAGTAACGATGAGGAAATCGCACGTCGATGAATCTGGGATCGATCCGAGGAAAAAGGAAAAGTGGAAAAGCCACGGGGTATTCGAGGCTGCGAAGCATGACGTAAGGTAGAAGAATAACGAAATAAATACATCATATTAAATAAATATAAACAAAGCGTAAAAATAAATTTGTATCTCGTCACCATCGACTTCGCACGCGGATCAGCTGATCGCAGCCGCGAATCGACGGAGGGCGCGAGAGAAGTTCCTCATTATTCTCCGATGATCTCTGGGGATTTGTGACGAAAAGTCGCAGATGCGATTCGCATTCGTTCTTCCTCAAGCCAAAAAGGGGGTGCGACCGGGAAACGTGAGCCGACAAGGTCGCCTTTTTTTTTTATATCGAAGATACTTTTAACTCTTTTGGAGGCCGGGGCGGTCTCGAAAGAGTTCTAAGAGGATTTTCGCATCCATCAAGCCGAGCGCTTAATGGACAATGGAGGCGGCGGGGGACGCCATAGAGGGACGCCATAGAGGGACGCCATGGAGGGACGCCATGGAGGGAGGCCGTGGAGGGAGGCCTTGGAGGGAGGCCTTGGAGGGATGGTTGGTTCGAGATCCTTCGATTCTTCGTGTGGCGTCGGCCGGGGAGACGGATAAAAGGACTTGGATGTCGGCCGGAATGGTTCGTGGAAAGGGGGGTCAACGATCCGAGGTCAAGGGTCGAGGGTCAAGGTCAAGGGTCAAGGGTTATGGGCCAGGGATCCACACGTGGCGCGATTGCCGCCCGAGTCTCACCTGTCCGTGAAAAACACACACGTGAAAATGCACGCACAAACATAAACAAACACGCACGTCTATACACAGGCACGCAAACGCACGCACAAACGCGCATACGCACGAACAAATATATACATGCACATGCACACGTACGAATGCGTGAATCTACACATGAGCATAAATGGAGGCAAGGGGGAAACGGGACTTGATAATTGCGCGCATGGGATTATCGTGGATTAATGGATCAGCCGAGCCCAAAAGGTGAAGGTTCCATCCACGTCGGTCGAGCGCGGACGCAGGCCAAAGGGACGGCTTCCAAGGCGGGTCCCGCATCCCGAGATTCCTCGCTTCTTCGTCCCATCCGATTTATAATTATCATAATTATTATAATTATTATATTATTAAATTATTATTATATTATTTCACGGTTTCTTTTGTCTTCGAACTCCGGCAAATACGAGTTTTGGTAGCGTTTTCGGCCGATTCGGAGAATGCCGAGTCGAAATCGAAACCCCGCCGTCTTGGATCGTCGACGAGTCGCCGAGCTTCCGGGCCTCGAAGCCGACGGTCGGCGAACGCCGGACGCGGGTTGCCGACGCGACGAGGTCCGATACCGTTCGGTTTAGTTACCGCAAGGCTCTCGGACGCTGCCGGGACCGACGAACTTCCGGTAGTCGAGTACGGATTTCCGACTTCATCGCCTCCCTTTAACCCGAGAAGAGGGGGGGAAGGGGGGAAGGAGGAGGGAGAAGGGGGGAAGGAGGAGGGAGAAGGGGGGAAGGAGGAGGGAGAAGGGGAGAAGGAGGAGGGGGAGGAAACCTGTCCTTTGCCTTTCCTTTCTCTGCGTCCTCTTTTTCTAATTTGCTGGGAGTCCTCAGGCCGCAATTGTTGCCGTTCACCTCGGTGCTGGTAACCGTGCCACGAATTTGCCACGAGGTCCAGGAAACGCGACCCATTCATTGCACGGAATGGAAGGGACCATCGGCTGCGCACTTTCCGTAATCGTAAGAGGATACAAAAAAAAAATGGTTCCTCGAATTGCGATTTCCTTCCTCGGGATTCCTTCGCGAAATCTCAATCCGAACAAAACCGTGTCGAGATTAACGCCAACTCTCCACTTTGTACATTTCACGTTTGATCCCCGCTTCTCTGTTCGCACGGGAAATGAAGATATTCAACATTCAAAGAGGCCCCTCCCCCCTCTCTCCCCCTCCCCCCTCCCCTACGCAAGTCCTTCGTCGTGCAACATTTTTTTTTCGTAGAACCCAGAAGGTCGGCAGAAACACGCGGGCGGGAAAAGCAAGCGGAATCCACGTCGCAGCCACGATATCGATATCGGTATTCATACATATTATAATGATAAGCTCGTTTACCAAGAGTTCCTTTTTACCAGAGACGACTGCCAGACTGCAACAAAAAAAAAAGCTAGAGGCTCGCCTATTTCCGTCTTTTCCCTTGGGCGTCGCGAGCTAAAGCTGTTAAACTAATCTCGTTTCCTTAATGGACCCATACCAGGTGCAGTTGAACTCGGTTAATCTCGTTGGACGAGCCCTTCCCCCCCCCCCCCCCCCCCCCCCCCCCCCCCCCCCCCCCCNGCAGACCCCCCCCCCCCCCCCCCCCCCCCCCGAACGAACGAGGAATTCAACGGAAACCAAATTCAATTCCATCATCGATTTTCCTCCCCCCCCATATTCTTCTGGAAGGAGAGTGGGAGATTCAATTATTTTCTCATTTCTCTTTAGATATGAAGGAGGGAAACGACCTTTAATGGGCAAGGACGGAAGGTCGGGCCTTGACCTTCCAGCACGAGATGAATTCTACCTTCTTCATCTTCGACCCTACGTTTATTTCTCGATTATGAAATCCCATATTTCAAGTTACGAAAGGAGAATTCACAGAACCAGGAAGTACGGAAGAAAAAAAACCTTAGGAGCGCCTGAACTCACGTGACGTGCATGCGACGAGAGCCAAACGCAGACTGGAGGTCGAAAACGGAATGGCGAAGAGGCGCTAGAGACCTGAGCGGGTGGGAGGGGAGCCCATAGAGACCTAAGCGGGCGGGGAAGGGAGGTCCGACGACGAGAATTAATGGAGCACCAAGGAGGCTGAGTTTTTTTTCTCGGGGAGTCTGGATGATATCCGGGGTGAGATCCCGGAAATTTCAATGTTACGAATCGAGGTTAATGGAAATGTGAAGGGAATGAGTTTCGTCCGAGATGATGCGCGCGCCACGCGTCCCGATTCGGCTGGGACCGACGTGGATTTTCCACATCTGGCGGGCAGGCATGATAAAAATGGAACAGGTGAATGACTCAGAGTGATTATCACCCAGAGAACGCCGGCGACACGGATCCGGGTGGATACGCAGGTGCATGCCGGGTCGGGTTACGTCAGGCACCTTCGTAAGCGTCGGGTTTCGCGGTGCGACGAGTCGGCTTCGATTCTTCCCTCAAGAGGAAATTCGAACGCGTTCGCGCTTTCACTCGACAGCTCGGCGATTCATCGGGACTCCCCGCGAAGACGAATTGCGAACAGATGCTCGAGACCAAAAAATCGTAAGACACGCTTGCCTCCCATCGTCATATCACGCAATGCGCCGTGAATAGTGGGGGCCGTGCGTGACGATCCATTCGGCTGTTCATGACGGATGGGCTCGGTCGTGGCATACCCTGCCTCGTTTCCATTCTTCTCGGCTGCACGTGTGCGGTAAGGGTTACGTCTTTATTATGAATGCATTCGTCGATTGCAGCGTGAGGAGGCAGGGGGTCTGGACCTTGATTCCTAAGTGAATTAATAGAGGATTGCATCAATCGTTGCTCATATTCTTTTGTAATGATATTAAGAGGTATGGAATCCTATGAGCAGATGGGCTAGCGCAGAAACCAAGCCTGTACTTTGCATCGGGGAAGGGAATGGCGGGGTTTACAATTGACGGTGAGGAAGACGTGAGTTTTTGCAATACAACAAAACATCAGCAATATCCACTAGGAAAATACATATTTTTTATCCACTGCACAGAACTTAATTATGCAACATATTTCCACTTGCAGACATGAAATAGAAGACCAGGCATGATGACAGAATAACCAAAGATTTTATTCTCGCAATTATCGATAGCTCTTGATAAAAACCATCCTCTTTTCTTTGTGGCACTTGTACAGTATAGCATATCCTACAGAAGAAAAAACAACAAAATTAAGAAATAACTCCTAACAAAAAGAAGAAGGAAAAAAGGCTCAAAAGACTACATGGCAAGTTTTCCTTTCCTAAAATGGAGAGGAAATGGAAATGTTTAAAAAAAAAAAAACCAAGTTTATCACAATTCAAAATAATCTCAATTCAGCATGAACGTTGAAAAAATTCTTTGGGCTGGTGAGGAGTAGAAAAGTTTTGCACGGTGTTTAATGATCCCCAAGGGAAATGAGCAGACATGGTTTTGTTCTTGGAAGTGAAATTATCATCACAGATTCTTTTCAGACAAGGGTCGCCGACCGTGACTGAGCTGGTGGATTCCTGGTACCACTGGTCTGGTACCAGGCAAACATCTCCTGTTGGAAGGCATCTGCCTGGGACTCCATCCCATCCAAGTTGAAGCTTGTGTTGGGGGACATCACTCCACTCCTGCACAATGCAATATTGGTAATTTAAAAAAAACACTAATCATGGCAGAAACTCAATCAAATAAAACTGAAAATAGGACAGACCGATTTAGACCATTAGGAGAGGTAGGTGGGGTCTTGTAGGCATGTGAAGTTCCATTGGTGACATCACCATGGCTTGCACTAGCATTCAAGCCAGACATATCACCCAATGACTGAGGCTTCTTTTGCTGTTGCCTCTTAAACTTTGTACTGTACTTATAGAAGTCAGCCATCTCAAAGGGTTTCGTGACCTCACGACTTGGCTGCCATTGACCAGGAGTAATCAAAGTCTGATTTTTTGGACATTCGATGGGTACGTGGGAACTTCGAGACATGGAACTTGCAACACTCAATTCACTCGATGATATGCTCTTCTCTGAAACGGGTGAGATCAATGGAGCCGGGACGGAAAAACCACCCGGCGAGTCTACGTGATCTCCGTTGGTCAGCACCAGTTCGGCTGTGACGATGGTATCCAGGCTCACAGGCATCGAGGTGGAGCCATGAAGATCAACACTTGGAAAATTTGCACTTGAAGTCACAAATTTTGCATCACTGTCCAGTGACACAGTTTCTCCAGTCGATTCAGGTATCCTCGTAGAAGCAGTGGGGGAATCCAAAGAAGTCTCATACCACTGCTTCTCACGTGCCTTTACACTGTCGTGGTGTGATGGTGGATGAATATGCAGTCCATTAGCCTTGTGAGTGGAACTGGGGTGATGTCTTCTCCTCGGCATGGTCTGGGCCGTCACATCGTGGGCACTATTGTTATACAGCACTCGAGATGTGGAGACGTGTGACGTGAAGCTCGTCTCGAGGGGAAAGCCCATGCTTTCGAGACTGGATATCACCTGCTCAATGCACTCCTCCGTTGGCCTCAACTTCATCACACTTTCTGACATACTATGCGTCATCTTGGGATGGATGCGATGTCGGTGAAGATGGTGGGCTCTGAGTCCATTAGTGTGGCTATGGGAACGCCTGAACTGATGACGGGGGTCAGACACGTGCATGTAGTACGAGGACGAGGACGACGGAAGGACGTCGGCAGTCACATTCATCAGGTCTCTTGCATCTCCTCTTGGTTCCTTAAGTGATGGATGAGGGAGAGGAGGTCTCTTGCGACGATCAAGGCTTCCATATCTGCAAAGAAGCACACAGATTAATCACCTGCAATTGTCTTTTCTGAGATAAAGGGATGAGAACAAGTGCTGACCTCTGAAGACTTTCAGGCTGCTGGGGATTTAGAGTGGCATCATCTCCCTGGTTGACATTTGCCTGATCCAAGTTGTCCAGGCTCTGATGAGCCACACTGGCCCTCTGTCTAGGCAGATTGTACAGTCCCGCCTTGGAAGCATCAACTGGGCATCCTGACTCATACTTCACTCCTGAATCATGTGGGGGGGGGGGGGGGGAAATGGAGTCATCACACCAATTCTCACAAAACAAAGAGAAAATATTCCATGTCTGAATCCCAAATATTCACCTTGACTGAGATCAGCATAGTTAGCATGAGAGTTGAATGTTGCCTGTCGTTGAAGGTTCTGACTCAGTGTTGGGAATGTCTGGCTTCTGTAAGATGAGTTCAAGTATACTGAACTGGGAATGTACCCATTCCTCTCCAAGCTGCCACAAAAGACAAATTCAATGCTATCATAGAGTAAGAAGATACAATAAACAGAATGAAGAAATTCAGTTTCACAAAGCCAACAAATGCCATAATAATGTTTGCACAGACCTGGCCTCTATTTTCTCAGTCTGTGTCATAGGTTTGCTATCTATCAGACCAGGCTGTGGCGTCAGGCTTCTCCTCTCCACCTGGAATAATATGATCTCAAGCGTAACAGTTGCCATCATTATTACATCATCAGTGACATTATGTCATAAAGACAAGACCCGAACCTGAGGAGCAGGGATCTGCCCTGCTTGCCCCTCCTTGGTTTCAACCTTCAGGTCAGGACTGGTAACAATGTCCAATGCATCCGTGGAATGGCTCCTTCTCCCAGGTCGAGGGGAATGCGACAAGGAAACCACTCCTCCATCCGCTAAGTCCAGGCCTAAGATGATATAGACATTCCTGCATCAGACATCCAAAACATATATACATGGCATTACCCTCGATAAAAACGTCAACACTCACTGTTGGCACTTTCGGTTCGAGGTCGTGGCTTTTTCTTCAACTTCTGGAAGGAGAAGGAGTGGTTGGACATCATGTTAGGGGTGGACTGAGATGCCGGACCAGATCCGAGCCCGGGACCCGACTTCATTCCCTTGATCTTGTTCTCGAGAGACACGAGCTTCTCCAGAGATTGCTGATACACCTGACGTCTCTGCTTCCTCACGCGCTTCTTGGCATTGCTGTCGTTTGCCAGCTTGAGGGCAGCCGATGTAATACGCTTCTGGATCTCATACTCTAGTTCCAGTGATGTGATCGCCTCTTCATCCTACAATACAAGAAGCTTCATTTACTCACATATACGTTTAACTATCAGACTGGAGGAGCAGCTTTCATAACATAATAGCCAGTAAACTCCTGACTTCAGTTACAGATGCAAATACTGGAATTCAACTGATTTCGACCTACTTCATTTCAAAGCGAAAAACTGTCATCGTTATCTCACCGGCGACGTGAGTTTCATGAGGAGGGTCTCAGGTAATGAGAAAGCTGTGCCGATCCTCTTGCGGACCTGAGGGGGCATTTCTCCGGCTTCCAATGGATACTCGGAAGGTAATTCCCCAGTTAATTCCCCCTCTTTCAGGCAGAGGATTTTCAGAGCCTCGGTCTTCTCCTTGAGCTTGGCTTCCAGGGCCTCCTTTCGAGCTTTCAATGCAGCATACATCTCCATCTTGGCTGCTTTACTCGTCTCACTTTGAATAGAGTCCTCTGCAGGAAACAAAAAACTCCAGTTGCATATCTTGTGAAAAGGCAAAAATGGTACAATCGTTAGACCATTCGGAACTTACCAGAGTTTTGAAAGCTGGATAAGGACAGTGACTGAGAACTTCCGCATCGACTTAGGTTCGACGCCGAACTGGACCCCGAGACGGAGACAGACAGAGAGGTGCAACTCTTGGACAGGTCTGCCGCTATCTCAGGCAGAGGCCTCCCATTGCTCCTCTGCGTGCCCAAATGAAAATCTGTATGATGCACGAGGCCTCCACCAGCGTTCTCTTCCACAACTTCCAGAAAGTTAGCCCTCGCTACCTTGGGATGCTTGCGATCGAGGTAGAACTTGTGCTGAGCGATGGCCATGGACCAGATGACTTTCGTCAGAGCCTGGCTGGAGGCCAGGAACACGTGGACGGTCACGCTGCCAGGACCAAAACCGCTCGGACTCGCGACTGGACCACCGCGTCTCCCGGTTCCTCTGGAAATTCAAATGTTAACATCCCAGAATGATTGCATCAGTCAGTTAGAGGCCTCTACGAACACTGAGGATGAGAGGGGCCAAGGGTGAACAGGTTATGCAAACAAATACACACGAGCGCACTCCTGGTAATCACCTCTCATTCAAGTCCTTGACTCATATCGATGCAATGCATGCAAGAAAATACTTCTCATGCAAACATGTAGAAAGGTCAGGGCAATGACGACAATCACTTCAGTACATAGCTCTCTTCCTTGTATTTCTCAACAGTTGGCTGATCGGCTTTACAACCGAGTTCGCAATCCCACAAATGTTGCAGGCAGAATCGTGAACCAGTGACAATCGCACATTTGTAAAGCGAGACAGAAACCAATGCCCACTAAATGGAGAGAAAACTCACGAGAAAGGAGAAGACGGAGAGGAAAAGGGGATAATATCCCAGGGCCGAAGTTCCAAGGAATTCCAAGATGCTTCTCCTTCTTTTCCGTCACTTTCATCCCCAGATAGGTCACTACTACATCCCATCCCACAGAGCATGCATATTTAGAGGGTGAAAACGGCATGCAAACTCAGGAAATATGCATGCATGAATACGACTCTTCACTCACCTCTTTGGATCGTGTACTTCGATGGAGAACTTCCTATCCCGAAAGTAGAGGTTCTCCAACTGCTTCCACTGAAAGACCTGTCACGACAATCACGCATAGAAAACGTGAGTCGGAATAAGAATGATTCCTGAATTTCCCTCGTTTTATGTCTGGACCTAAGCAATTTGAATGAGAAACGAAAGGAGAAAATGAGGGCGAGAATGACTCGGCATATCAAACAGCAGCCCCCCCATTCACCCTACCCTTTTGCACTAGTCACCCACTTCTCTTCCAACGGCTTTCTTCGTTTGCACAGCCCCGCGAGAGTGTGACAGTCTTCGAGGAATAACACTATGACCATTCATCTTCCGAGAATGAGCCTCAAGGGAAGGAAACCAGACCGGTAGCACCGGATTCCGGTGCTTTGCCGTCATCGGGGACGGAAGAAGGGAAGATAAAAGCAAGAAAAGGAAGTCCAGGAATGACAGGGTTACACATTAACCCTCAACGGGAAGGGAACATGTCCGCTACTGCTCGAACCTCGAGTGCTCTCTGGCCTCCTCCTATCAGTAAACTAATCGGCGCTCCGTGAACATGCACTTGTCCCTTTCTCGAGAGTTGTAGAAGGGAAGTCGGGCCGGAAACAACGCACGTTCAATCACACCATCACTGGTTTTCGGGCACATTCCAAACGGCTTTTCTTCCAACATTTATTTCATCTTCATATCCATCAACACTATTCATCCCTCCGCCATGGGTTCTTTTCATTTTCATAAGCGAATCCATCACACAAAGGTGTCTTGCAACAGCTTTTAAAGAGCTCCGGCACGCCACGGAATAGCTGAGAAACCCGAACCGGTGGGCCTACATTGACGTGCATCCCCCAACTGCATAAAAAGTGTAAAGCTCAAGAGATTCGTCACGCGTGGCACAATGATCACAGCCAAGGTCGCTTCCATATCCCCCATTCTTCAATTCTATATCGCAACAAAAAGAAAGGTGTGTCCCTTCAAGCCATTCACACGTCCGTGATGAATTTCTTCCCTCTCCCAAAAATGTACGCCTTTCGAGCATGCCTTTCCTTCTCGGATTTCCTCCACCTCGTATCCCTTCGCGATATTTACTCATCTCTCTGTATAAGGAGATAAAAACTGGATAATTGCTTGGACGTGAGGAGTGGCGACTGCGTGAAGGAAGGCCTTGAACCTCTACCTGACCCTCGTGAACACGTACAAAAAAAAAGAAAAAGTACCCAAAGGCTCTTGCGCTGTGCTTTGTTGGTCGACCACTCCTAATGTCTCTCGTCAGCACGTGCCTGGACCCAATTACCCGAGGACTGATTAAGCTCGGCTAGGAAAGCGAGATGAGTCTCGGACGAGACCTCCTTTTCTTTTCCTTATTTCCACGAGCCCCCACACATGGCTTTTGAAAGGGACGAATCGGGCTGCTGTACACAAAGCCATAATACACAGGGGGAAGAGGGGGGAGGGGAGGAGAAAACAGAAGCCATTTCTTTCCCACGCCAAGGAGAGGGAAAGAAAAAAAGGAGAGACAAAGGTCAGGCTCATCCTTCTCCCAGATGACCATCGGGGAAGAGTCACTAACATCGAAGACTGGGAAAGATCCTCGCAGATGAGGATCATCGCCCTGTATATTGATAGCCCCAAGCGGGGCCTATAAAGTGAGCCGCGGAGAAATTCCGTTAAAATCGAACGTCCAGAACGTATCCTCGGGGGAACGAAGCCATCGAATCCTGTCCATATGTAGTCCCATCACATCCTCGCCTCCATCAAAAGACTTTTAAATCCCTCATCCATTCATGCCAACGTTCATTTACAACGCATGCAGTAACATCGAGCAATCGAAAGCCCGACATTTTCGGTTTAAAATACTACGCTTTACTCCCGTTGTGAATCTCGGAACACAAAGAAGTCGAGGGGGTGCAGCTCACTGCTCAGGTACATAGACCTATAATATTTCTCATTCCCCCCCGCTCCCTTTGTTCTCTCTCTCCCCCTCACTCTCTTTGCCTTTTTTCGTCGAGACTCACCTTCCGTGGAGTGCGTCGATGCGAGTGGTCGTACTGGGCGATACCCTTGAGATTCAGGCCCAGCCACCAGGGAATCCCTCGCTTGTCCTTGACCTCGTAGAAATGCACGCCCCACGTCAATCCCCCGCAAGACTCTTCCACCAATCGCATATAACTGGCACGAAAAAAAAAAGCAATATTGAGAGGGAGGAGCTCGGTCGTTCGTCGAAGGACGACATCAACAAGGAAATATCTCCTCCAATAGAAACCACCCCCCCCCCCCTCCCCCCCCCCCCTGCTTCTCGGCTGTATCNAAAAAAGAAATATCTCCCCCAAAAAAACCCCCCCCCCCCCCCCCCCGTAAACAAGGACGAATTCCTCACCGTCCACCCAATTTTCTCCTCTGCAGAATGGAAGCTATAAATTACACAGCAAACGCCTCAATTCCAGGGCTTGTTAAATGAGGGAAAAATAAAGTCGGCTAAAGAAATCTTGGGAGACACGCCCGATAGTTTAAAAAAAAGCCAGCCCAAATCGAGGCAGGTAGTTGGTCAAGCAGGAAGGCAGAGAAATCGGCGAAAACTTCATAGAAAGACGGCATGCCATAGGATCCTTCAAAACAATTCGAAGTCATCCAGATTCCGGAAAGATGTAATCAGGGCGGCGTGTAGGCAGAGGGACAAAGGCGATGAGTAAATCAATCTACAGGCATTTTCCACGATAACGGGCACTAAACTCTCTTCGGCGTTGTAACAAACATCCTTTCGTGCACGATAAGGAAGAGGGGAAGGAAAAAGGAGAGGGGGGGAGGAAGACGAGAATCGAAAGCGGGGGAAAAAGAGGAGAAAACCGAGCCGAACTTCCGATGGAATTCCTCCCGGCTCTTTGAGAAAAGGAATAGGCCGAAAAGAACGAAAGCCAGCTGGACGGGGAGGCAGGGAGGATTTATAATGGGGGATCATTCGCTCGGGGAGTGTCTTCTCACGAAGAGGAAGACGTCGAGTCATCAATCCATGCAAATGAGAGACTTCTCTCAGGCCGATATAATCGTCTCTGTAGATAGAGGAAGACGCCCACGTGGGGTCCCTCTCGCACCTCTTCCCGGGTCGAGCTTACTTCACGACTAAACTCATTCGTTTCCCTCTCTGCTCTCGTCATTAGCATCTCGTTGGAAGAAATCCCCACCTCGCGCTGAGGTCCATCTGTGGGCCAACTGACACTCTTTCGCCAACGGTCACTCATTTCTCCCCGCAGAGAAGAGGGGAGAAAAAAATTTCAGTCGTGATTAATTTTTTTGAAAGAAAAAAAAAAAGGAACCGCACCAACCCCTGTCCCCATCCTATACAGAACGCTTAAAAAAAGAGCGTCTTCCACTCGACTGACCGAGGAGACCTGAATATAAAAAAAATACCTCAGGGCCCCCAACATGTTGTCACGCATGCAAGGCTTTCCTCCCACAAAAGAAGAGGACATTCATGCCTGGCCTGAGGGCACGAAAAAAAAATATATTGGCATCCCTCATTTCCCTCCTCTCCCGTCATTTCCCCTGGTATTACACGGAATTACTACAGGTATTATCATTTCCAAGGCCTGTGGCTGTGCTTTCACTGCCTTCCTGACGGACCCGATGGAGAAACGAGTGGCGGATCCATGCGAAATTCGGCACGCTTCGGCATTTCTCCCATACAGGACGGTTATGAAACTCGCCGGAGACGTTGATGAAAGAGAAGGCACGAAATAGGGTGACTCACTTGACGATGGCTCCTCCACGGGTGAGTCCGACGAGCCTCCGATAGTGCTCGATCACTTGGTCCTCACTGCGATAACCCAACACAAAGGCACAAAGTTCAACAAGAGCACGCGATATGAGGCTACATGTCTAAAAAGATCGCACAATACGAGGAAACCGAGACGCGGATAGGAGGCGAGCACGAGAGGTGCGGTCGAGGGCCTCGCTAACGCACGACTGCCAGGCAAAGGCCCCTTCCCCGCCCTCCGCTCTCCTCCGGCACGTCAGCAGGGTTGCTCATCGGGTGATCGCATTCACATACCAACTGCACGTGACATAAACAGAAAAACCGCCGCTCGAAATTTACATATACAGAATATGACAACGTAATAAATCTGAGCCCTGAAAGTCTCTCCCCTGCAGCTCTTTCTCTCTTTTCTATAAGTCAGTACAGATTTGAAGAGGGGAATGAATTTAGAGAATATCTGACATCTCGGAATAAAACTAGTCAATGTTCCATCTGACAGGTTTTATTTACCGACACTGGTAGATCTCGATCGATAACAATCCCCTTTGAGCAACCCTGCGAATAGGATGTAGGTGGTAGGTAGTAGAAGAGTCCAAGCCCAGCCCAGGGGGTAGAGGTAGATAGTGGGAAAGATAGGCACTACAACAACGTCTCCCCCCCCTCTTTTTAGACATGCTACCGTGAAGTGTTATGGCAAATGACTCCCAGGGCAGCGGGGTCATCATTTTTCCCCCTCCTCCGATAATGGATGGGGCCACATTGCACTGCATTGCATTCCAAGACAGGGGGCTCTGTCCGCCACCCTCTGTCAATAATGGATATCCTTACTCTCTATGTAATACCAAAAGCCGCTTTTTTGCCGTCTCTCCCTCCTCCCCCTCCGGTTAATAATATGGCTTCCAGATAAAAAGGAATCTCAACGGCCCTATACCTAATCGATAGCTCTTGAAAAATGCAAGGGGGATTTTTTGCAGGGGGGGAAGAGGGCTCCACTCTTGGACTTCGAGAGCACTCGACTTTTACGTGGAGGGAAGAGAAAAAGAATGCCAAGCATCTCGACGTCCGGCGGAAACAAGATGTCATATCTAATACCTACGGACCCCCCCACAGGACTGACAGGAGGTGATCCATCTGTCAAAAGACACCTCGTTATTCTGCACACCTCCGTGGTGTCATCTCTCCTTCCCATTCCTAGGTGGCTTGGATAAACACGACTTCCCCATCACGAGGGGACGACCGAGCCAACGCATCCCGCCTGTCTCATCTCCAGCCCCAAACCCAGGAAAACTCTCCAAAAACCTCAAACTGCGTGATGAATGGTTTTCGTAAGGGGACTGGCCAAACAGGAGAGGATCTGTCCCCGTGACAAATTCTCACGGGAGGTCACGACGATCCAGGAGCTTCATTAGTCAAAGGAAACGTTCTTCCCAGTCGCAAGAAAAGCGGGAAATTCTCACGCGTATATTCCAACCCAGCGATCTTCTCGAAAGATATCATTGTAAGACTCATTACTGTCCCGTGTCCTTATCTGATCGTTTCCACCTTTTTTTTTGTCTTTCAAAGGCGGAGTAGACGGACAAGTGCAAGTAGAATGCAATCAGATCCTCTTTCCCATGGAACAGCAACAAAAAAGGGGAAAGGTATGCTCTTTGTCAGACCTCTGCACAACTTTTAATTAACTCCGATGACGGAGAGATTTTTTTTTTTCTCCTTCTCGCTCCTTGGCATGTTTTCATCTCAAAGCATTCATAGGTGTTCTCTTTTTCTCCTCCCTCCAGACACGATCATCGATCGAGCCAAACGAAGTAGAACCTTTGCACGAACGCGCGCTCCGATAACACAAAGCAGGTAGTAATTTCGGCACGAGAGAGACAGACAAATCAAGGGAAAGGCTTATCGAGAGCCAGGAGGCATGAAGAAATGAGTTCGATAATATACCGACCATCTCTTTGTTCTCGTTTTCGACCTTGGAATTCTCCTCGGGAGTCTTTAGAAAAGAAAAAACGCTAGCCCTGGATGCATAATATTATAACGTTCATTCTCGTTAGCCTCCCCAAGGAAGGAAACCATGTCGAGAGGAAATTACAGGCTGGTCTTCCCAGGTTGTTGAATAATTCAAAGCCAAGGATTTATCGGCGAAACGGGGACTTACCAATACGAGAGAGAAGGGTGCTCCGCGAGAGTGGCGAGAGGGAGCAATGGAAGCTTCTTCAGCGAATTCCGAGTGCCTTCCTCACTGCAGGAGAGAAAAAAAACCGGTTGGTGTTTCGAAATCAAGGACGAGACGGCTTCGAGACTTTTAATTTGGCACTTACTCGGCGAAATCTCCTACAGCGGCCTGCAACGCGAGGGCGGCAAGACGGAAGGCGACGTCGCTCTCAACCAACACGTGACCCTGCAAAATATGAGGGGAAAAAACACTGAGTCAGTGGCGAAAAAAACAGGGACCCGAGGGGGCGATGTGTGATTACTAATTGCTCCTGATTAATGAACGGGGTGTCCTGTCATTAGGACGATGACGGAGGCCCCTCATTACCGGGCTCGACTCTCATCCATCCCGGAGCCGGGAGAGAAAAACAAACTTTCTCACGATGAGAACTGGAACTCCCGTGGGAAAAGCGAGTACGGACTGTGAATCTGCAAACTACAGGTACACGCTAAGGAACGAAAAATATACGGGCTTGTTTTCACGAGTGGACCGTCTAGGAGGTGTCAGATTTCGGTTCTGGAGAAGCGGCCGTGTGCATCCATTGAAGCAAAAGAGGGCTTTTTTTTTTCTTCCCTCCCGAGGAACCCCCGCTTTGTGCATGTGAAATGAAGGAGTGGAGAATTTACACTCCAATAGTACGTAAACGCAATCTCCTTTCTTCCGTTTCCCGGGACAACAGCGGCGGGAAGTCCGGTCGACTTCTCGGTTACTCCTGACCGTGAAAACGAACCCCCCAGACTCCCTTCTCGTTCCCTCTCGACTCCAGCGAGTTTCATAACCGTCCTGTATGGGAGAAATGCCGAAGCGTGCCGAATTTCGCATGGATCCGCCACTCGTTTCTCCATCGGGTCCACCCCCCCCCCCCCCCCCCCCCCCCCCCCCCACCCAGAGGCTGGAAAGACGTTTAAGGAATGCTGAATGTTTCCACCGTTATTTCCTCGCTTCGTTGCGCCGATTCATGTATTGCGATTGTGATGAGTTCACGGACCAGCGATTATCTGATCCAGTTTTCTTCTCTCGTACGTGCGAGAACTCGGATCCCTCGTCGAGTTTTCTCGGTGTGCAGGATGGGGGGTCATCGACTCTTTCCACATTCCTAACAAAGACGCAAGAGGGAAAAGTCATTTTTCTCCTTTGGCCCTAATGGAGACGTTGGTCTCCGGAGGACCGGAAGTCGGAGGGACTTTCGGTCTTTACCCCATGGTGCGAGGGTGAGTGTTAGATTACCCCGTTGGGAACAGGTGATCCGCATTCCCTTTCGTGTTCCTATCCACAGTTATCGGGGATTTTCCTTTTTTGCTTTGGTTTTCCAGTGCCCCCGTGGGAAAGTGGGTGTGCTCTGGGGCAAGGGAAATTCTCGAGTTGGGTCGGACATTCCTGTGGGGAGAGGGGGTAATGGCGGAAAAAGAGGATGAGAAATGTCCAGGTTCACGACCCGTATTATGCACCTGCTTCATTTCCCTCCTAAAGACCTGCATTATTCATATCACCCTGAGAGAAACAAAAAAGCAGGGAGGGAGCACTCGTAGAAGTCGGAGAAAATAAGCCTCGGCGATACCAAAGAGCTTTTCCTTATTTTTTTTTTTCATTTTATCAAGACTAGGGAAAGGAAATCCACATCCTGTCTCATCTCCATCATGTCGGCGTCGGGGATGGAAGCCGGCTTTCCGGCTTCCATCCTTTTCCTTTTTCGCGTTACTCGCGCCTTTTTCTGCTACCCCATGAATCACTTTTTTACCAGGCGGCTCATCAATAATCGAAACGCAATTAATCGTCGATTGAGAAAGGGGGAAATCAAAGGGGGCGGGAATGGGCCCGCAGGGGACACCAGGGGGATAAATGAGGGGAAATCAGATGGCACAATGCCCTTCGAAAGGGGCAAATTTTCCAATATCATAAGTATTATGCACCGCAGAGACTAACCACTCGGATGATTATGATGATGTCCTCCCACGCGGTGAGGGGGCGGATGGACGCGGAAAAGAGAAATGGCAGGGGCCTCAAGCCTTCATGAGCTTCAATTACAGGCCTTGCAAAGCCGCTGACAACAGGACGCAAAAACTTTCAAAATGAGAGGTTCTGTTCAAGGTCCTGCGCACGGATTAAGTCTCCCAAATTACGGCAAAGTTTTTTTTTTTTCTTTCCTCAACGACCACAGACATCATTCCCAGAAATCCACTTCGGTCGGAGCTGAGGGAGAAAGTTTCCGGTCTCTCATCAGCGAGCGGAATCAATTGACCCCCTTGGCGAAGATAGATGGGGCTTTCCAAAAGAGTTTCGCGGGACAAACTCGAACCGCAGGATCCCCCCACCGCCTGCAGGGATTCCCTTCCCCATCTCATGAATCAGGAACAAGGAAGGGACAGGAAGATGAAAAAAAAGGCATAACAAGAGGAGAATGCAGGATGGATATCTGGCGTATAAGACGGCCCGAGGGGGAGAAATCTGGAGTCCTTATCATCCGGCTTCATCTCATGAGATGACATGCATGCCCCATCGCTCATGTCTCTCTTTTCTCTCCTCACATTTCCTTCTCTTCGCATTCTTTTTTCTTTCGAGGTCTTCTTATAACCGGAACACATCGGTACACTCACCCACTTCGACTGCGACGGGAATATTTCATACACGCGTATAAAATGACAGGTCCATCCGACCCACAATAGAAAAAAAACGCCCCATTGTATTCCGGTTCCTCCTACACATTCAAAACTAATGCCATTCAATGGGTACGCGACCTATACTCCATCTCGAATCGCGATGTAGGCTACCCAATATAGAAAGTAATTACTTTACCGATCGCATATCGGCATCACTTCACATTTATACGTCTCTTTCTTCTCCCTCCCCCACTTTTCTCCCTGAAAAACAACCAACACGGAGTTGAATGAACTGGACCGGTTTCCAGGAACCTGCCGGACCCTCCAGAAGACTTGAAAATCTTCTCCCCGGGTAATATAAAAAGAACGAGGTATTTCAAGGTCAAGCAATCACTGGGCAGGTCGGTGTTTCGCGTAAGAGCCAGAGGGAACAAGGGCTATTTTATATAGCCTGCGAGCCGAGCATTCGTGTCGTGCCAGCATGCCAGGCTTCCCTCTCCCTCTCCCTCTCCCTCTCCCCTCAAGAGAGTAGAAACTGAAAAAGACCGCAACGAATGACGCTGCATTGATCCTCGGTGCATATCCCGGGGGGATTGCTCATGCATGTCCATTTGATGGCATGGTAAACGAGGGTTATACCCTGCCGAAACCACGGTCACACACACACGGGGGTCAAACGAGGTCGTTCACTCGGTCCAGCAGACGACAGGACCAGCGTCAGAAAAGATGAAGACGTGGATGGGCGAGCAGAGGAAATCGGCCGTGACAGAGAGTGTTTGCCACCGAGGGGAATGAGCCCAGAGGGGGAGGGAAAAAAAAGGCATCAGCGCTGTTTTCTGTTTCTTCCCACGGTCGTTCGCTTAAGATCTACAAATGCCCCCTGCACGCGTTGCTGCCACCTGTTTGCAGCAGGGACGCCCCCACCCCACGCACAGACACGACCGACGCGCGAGGAACGCAGACGATACACCCCGACTCACCAGAGACGCACGGCTCCGACCCCAGCACGAGCGAGAGAGGAACACCGAGCCGGGGAAGAGAACGCAGGAGGTCCACAACGGCTGCAACTCGCGCGTCGCGCCTCCACCCCGCCGGCACTCGTCGAAATGACCGGGGCCGAGGGGGAGCGGATCGTAGGGGCCGGGCCTGGGCGAGGGAGACGGAGACGGGACGCGCATCGCCTGCCCCGAGGCGTGGACCCCCGCCGCCCCCCCGGTCTTTTTATAGCAACCCGAAGATTATCGTCTTCCCGGGGCAGGTGCTGCACGGTTTTTTCTTCTTCGGTCTTCTCCCCGACGAAACCGAAGAGAACCGTTCTTCCGAATGTGCTCCAGCTGCTGGAAAAACTACTTTCCCACGACACTTCCCGATCCGTTTCTGAAGATTTCCTCGAAAATGAAAACTCATCCTAACGAAAACACCCTCGGATCGTTTCCCCGAGAACCGTTTCACCCCTTTCTTTGTTTATAAAGGAAGGGTTTGCTGCCCCCAAGGTGCCTAAAGAGATTGTAGAGAGGCGTAGATAATAGAGAACCTGTCACACGTGCCATTACTGAAGTTTTTCCGCCCTCCCACAATCTCTCTCAAGAGGCAATTTCGCCTCCATCTTCATGGTCTGAAGAGGGACCCGGTGGGGAGAAGGAGGGGGGAAGAGAGAACCATATTATTCTCCTGGGACCCTTCCATTTATAGAACGAGGAAAGCGATAGCCCTACTTCTATCTGGTAAATAAAGCCCGCTCCGCAATTCCCTACCTGCCCTAGAAACCGGCAGTAAACCCAGAGCCAGGTATATTGGTTCAAGGAAAAGGGAAATGGGCGCGGATTCCTTCCCCCCTCTCTCGATTCAGATGAGAAAAAGAAAAGCATTCCGGGACGAGACGGGGGCTGGATAGGAAATTTCTCGGAAACAGGCCGAGGGGGGTGAAGACCGCCAAGATTTATTCGGCTTTTGGGCACAAATTGAGGGTGAAATTTATTTTCTCGGAGGGGGAAATGCGATGAATTATACGTTCAAGGTCAGACGAGGCATTCATTTTTCCCCACGTCTTTCTCTCTCAATGAACCTAAACCCGCAGATGTGAAAGGCCCCGAGAAATCGAGCCGATTACCCGGTCATCAGAATCATACCCCGCGATTGTGAAAGGCCCGACTTACGAAAGCCATCATTTCGGGGGCCGGACCGTCATCAAAGGAGACAACACATTACACCGCTCCCCCGTGGGGCCCCAATTTGCATCACCAATCCGCGCCCAGCGGGATGAGGGGGGAGGGAAACGAACGGGAGGTCCCTCTCCCTCCCCCCCCCCCTCCCCCAAAAACAACGAGCAAACGAGACTCACATTGAAGACGAGGCTTCTCGCTTGGAGATAGAAGACTTCCACCGTGTGGGGGTCCTCGAGTTGCGAGATGCTCTCCACGTAGAACCTGATGAATAAAAATGGAGCGGTGCTGAAGAATGGAGAGACTTTCACTGACAGTCTGGGATTTCTTCAATGAATGAATGGACTTCTTTTTTTTTTTCTTCTCCATCTCCCAGGAGGGTCTGAACCGGGTTGGACGTCACGATCTCTCTTTCTCCGAATCGCATTCGCTCCCTCGGGGTTACGTCACCCCCGTGACTGATTGCGAGGGAGGGAACGAGGAAATCCTTCAACTCGTAATTCGCACCACACCCCCCTCGGTACTCGATACTCGAGTCCGATCGAGGCTCGAGCCGACGGATCCGACGACAAAAAAAGGGTTTCACACCGTGAAACTTCCAGATTCGGCTGAATCATCATTCCTAGCAACATTCCTCAAGGTCTTCATCCCCTCGGGCCCCGATCGTCGATATGTTATAGCTCGATATCGTATAACCGACCGTGAGTCGAGTATTTTTTGTCTCCCGGTTCGTTGGCCTCTCATCACGTTCGAACAGAACACGAGCATGCATTCGTCCATTCATTTGCGACTTACATAAAGACGCAGTCCCTCATTGTCCCCGCGTTCCAACTCATTAAAATAACTGGCTCGCGCGTGAGAAACCCAAGGCTTCCGGTCTCCCCTGCGTATCGAATCTTTCGCGTTCGACAATCGAGACAAGAGCCAGGAGGAACGCATTCCTACCACGTGAAACGGCGATAAAAAGTGAGGCAAGACGGAAAGACAACAGCGGTTTTCCCATGACGCAACGACACGAAAATGCCCCCGAACGTGCTTGCCCACCGTCCGGCATTCCGGCACAATCCCATTCTTCCCCCCCTCCCCACCACCCAGTCCCACGAACCAAAAAAGATCCCACGAAACCACCATCACGAAACTCACTTGACGAGGAAATACAGGGTCGGCCCCGTCGACTGGCTGCTCCCACCCCGAAGGAACTCGTGATCCAAGACCTTCTTGTCCGGATGAAGCCACTGCCACTGAGCCACATCTCTGTGCCCCCCCAGAGAGAAACATAATAAACACCGTGTCAAGGGCAGCTTCCTACCAAACACATTGCAACATGCTCGCACAACAAGTGGAAAAATCAAATCGTGATTCGTCCGCCGATGATCGTTCATCGCGCTTTACATCACGTGATGAGATTTAACATACACCACACGTTGGTAAATCAAATATTACCATGATTTTATTGGAGTAAGTTATTTTATGTGATTTGCCCCTGGGAAATAGAAATTGCAAATAACACGCTAAGCATTCAAGTCATATATTCATGCAGTGGGAGGCGTAGCCCCAACATTCTGTCACGCTGGTATGGGCATCATACCCGCCCCTCCCAATTAAGGTAAACTGCATTAATTTATTCATACTAACGATGTCGTGATACAAGTGAGACCATTAGTGTCGGCCGGACTATTTCAATGACTCTTCGTATTTTTCCAGATTCCGAGGTCGTAATTAGACGCTTCCGCTCGCACCCGCGTTCCTGCTGATTTCATTCTCTCGGCAAGGGAACACAATGGAGGAAGCTGCGAAGTGCCGACAAATAAGAAGTAAAAAACATGAATGCGGTCGCCGCCCGAGGCGGTGAAATCCACCCGATATCAAGGGAGTAACACGAGGAGGGAGTAAACACGAGACAATGCCGGTCACGTAACGCCACCCGAGACAATGCTGCTTCTTCGCTTCTGTTCACAATCGGCACGAGTCTTCATTGTAATCACGGCTAGACGGCTCGCGATGCTGCATTCCGTCCGTCTCTCTTCGTCCGAGCATCTGAATTTCGGCCCGAAACTCGGATTCCCCGACGTCAACCGAGACTTTCCAAGACGGTCGACGACGTCCTGTGGACTTCCGCAACCGCGAGCAGATAGGGCTCATTAACGAGGACCGAAACATCACGTGCTCGACCGCGTGGCCGCTCAGATTAAAGCAAAACCGTAACATTCTTCGTCCTCGAGCTGAGAAGAGGTGAAGCGGCTAAGGCAAGCAGCGCTGCGGCCTGCACGCGACGCGGCAGATGCTCATGACATCTAGCGGTAACTTCGGAAAGGGATGTTTCGGAACCCGTAGCCTAGGTGTTGCGAGCCACCGTGGCGCGCTTCCTTCCTCCTCGCTTCAGATACCACGTGCTTCCCACGTTAGCAAACATTTAACGCTTTTCCTCCCCGGGCGCTCGTCCTTCGCAACACAAACGATATCGAAGGCGTCCTTGTCTCTCCTAATTCATTCGAGACCATTACTTATAGACCTCCTGTAGTAGGGCCTGTTCTCGCTTGACTTCCTGCTTGCCCTACGATTCACAATGGCTGCGAGCGAAGGTCGACAGCATACACATGCTCAAAACCCCGTGAAATGACAGCCTCTCGATACCTTTTGATACCACTTCCCTGCCTTTCCTTTTTTGCTGCGTGAAATCGTCACGTCACGATGCTCCCACTCGACACCCAAAACCGATCATTCCAGTCGCGGCACCCACAACATCGGACTCGATGTCGGTAGGTGTCGGTTGTAGGTGCTGTGAATGCGCAACAGGCACCTCCTGCCACCAACGACACCTTCGGTCCGACCACCCACCACACGCCATCGCAAACGCCAACTCGAAGCGACCCCCCACCCCAGACAGACAGACGGACAGACCCAGCTTCCGCGGAGAGAGGATGCGCGAGGCCAAAGTAATGCCGCTCCCGCTCCTTCACGTTGCACTGCGAGGCGACGAGATCCAGCAGCTCGGACGTGAGAAGCCTCGGCTGGACGGAGATCTCCAGGCGTCGCTCGTCCAACAGCACCACCACGCATCGCCGGCCCTCCACCATCCTGCGATCGACCGACAGAAACACGTTTACCCATTCGCGTCTCGTCGAGGGGAGAGAAAAATCCGAGAATAAATCGGTGGGTCACGTGCCGTGCGTGAGAAAATGCGGCACGAAACCTGGTCCCCCCCGCGTGACTCCTAATATAAACCCCGCTCTCGTTTATGGGGAAACCGAGAACGGAAGTGATGGCACAGAGAACAAGCGGTTAACGAGACGATCGGTTTCCAGTTCACGACTACATAGAGAGAGAGAGAGAGAGAGAGAGAGAGAGAAATAAGACGTGCTTCTGGCAGATCCGCTTTCGCAAGGAGAATGTGGGAACTCGGTCCCCAGCGGTGCCAAGGTATTTCCTAAAGCGTGATATCCGTTGTTTCTCACTCCGATATATAGAACCCGAATATTTCACTTCACTTCCAGTCTCGGTTCATCCTGACAACTGGGTCAGCCGAGGGGTCATTGACAATGTGTGCCACTGCCAACCACGCCCCCCGATGGGAAGCAACGATTCCGGTCCATTGTATGATATGGAAGGGAAAAGCCACGCTTAATGGCATCCCCGGGTTTCGTTTTCGTCATTAGCATTCCCCAAGAACCGGGCGGTAAAAAAAAAAAACGAAAAACCCGTTAACATCACGAAACCCCTGTCACGAAGAAGCCACCCCACATACCAACCCCGACTCCCCCGTCCAACCAGGCGCCGCGAAAATATTTTCCCAAAGCCCCTCTTCATCGCCGAACGAAAGCGTGCATCTCATCGTGCCGACTCATCCACGCCACCTCGCGATTCACGCCGCGCGTTCCTCGAATGCTTTCAGACCTCGAACGAGGCGCAAAACGAGTTCTCGAAAGCCGTTAGCGGGGAGAAACCGGTGTACCTCACCGCTTCGCTCGAGACGAGTCGAGGATCATTTATCTGGAAGTCCTTGAATTTTTATCTCGGCGTGTGGGACATGCCAAAAACACGACTCCACCCCGACGTGGAAGCTTGAAGCCAGTCCAAGACTCGAACGCCGTCGCATCACGCCTCCGAACGCGCATACGCCTCGCGGCTTGCATCACGCTCGGACCCTCAAATCATTTCCATACGAAAACCGGCAACGAATACAAAAACACCCACGCCACCAGCCTCGATGAAAACATTAACCGGATAAAAAAAATGCGACCCATGTAATTTCGGCTCGCGCCCCACCACGGCGAATCGGCCCAACTTTCGGCCCACTCTCGGACCGGAGAACAACGCAACTCGTTCTTCTCAATGGCAGGGCCATAAAAACGAACTCGTTCGAGGACGTGACGAGCATTTTTTCCCACTCTCCGCTATTTTCTGGCGGGGACTGGCGGTGTTCCAGAATGGAGTCCCCTTTTGTAACCCTGTCAGGTGTCAAGGAGAAGAGAGAAAAAAGACACAACTGACCGAGAGGATCACGACTGCAACCTTGCCAAAAACACCCGTATCTCCCTCTGTTTTGTAACTCTGCCAACCACTTCTTCTCTCTCTCTTTTTTCTTCTCTCCCTTTCTTTCTTGTCGGTTGAAGGTGTGACAAATCGGGACAAGTGTCCCAGTTGAGACCTTGAGGGTCCCAAGAAGTCAGAAACCCGAGTGGAACTTTGCATCCCGAGCCGATGACCGAAACGAGCGTGACAACCGAGCATGAAATAATAAATGACGCCCTGAGAAAAAGTAATCAAAATGCAGCGCAAATGAATACAGGTTCCCTGAATGGATGGGACAGTGACATGTCCCGGATCCCCTAACGAGCCTGACCCTGTCCCACTTGTCCTTTCTCGTCTCTCCACCGCATAAATGCAAAGGAGTAACACGAGACGAAGTGGGAGGAAACAAAAAAAAAAAAGGAACCAGGTGATCGACGGCAAACTATAGCAAAAATGGTCCCTTAATCGAACCGATCGATCCTCATCGAACCATGACTACCATTAGCAATTTCCCTCACGGCTATTTCCTCATTATCTCCCTTACGACACTCTCGCCTCTTCCTGGTCCTTATGGCAGTTTCTCGTCTCGTTTCGAGCAAAAGTGGGATGAAGCCGCGAGCGAGCCTCAAACTTTCCTTTTTCTTTCCCACAGGCTCGGCCCATGATCGATCCCTCCGCGACATTTACATTTTTTCTCCACGTTTGCATACATCATCGCGATCCGTCATGCATATTCAAGGCACCCAGAGACAGTAGGAATACAAGAAGAATCTTCGGGGGCCCGTTAGACTCCCATCCGATGCATGATGCAAATCATTAGGGACAGGTCCCACGTATGCGTGTCCCCCTTCTCGAGAATATCAGCTTTCCCCGCACGTCTCACAAGTCATAAATAACATCTCACGGGTCGCAAGATTCTCCCCCAAAAAAATCCGTACCTACAACTCCGACAGGAACGCAACTCCGGCGACCACTTCACCAGGAAACGAAGCATCACGTGACCAAAAAAGGCGATCCGGACCCCTTCCAGGCTCCACTTCCCCAAGAAGATGAAGTCAAAGACCTTTAGAGTGGACAAGAGAAGATTCCCATCGAGGCTGACCACACCATCAAGATTTCTTCACGCATGGCAGAGCGAATGGGAACCAAAGGGAAAAAAAAAGCGAAGACGAGACGGAGCTCATTAGTTTCAAAACCAAAGATGAACGATCCGGGATTACGACAGAACTGTGAGAAACTCTCTCTTTCTTGGGGGAAAAACTTCAGTCGGAAACGACGACCGGGGGTGCGGGTGGGGGAGTCGGTGGACCTTGAAACTAGCGGAATCCACCGTCCAGCATGAAAATCAAAGTCCTGCGAGCGAGCGAGATGGGAGTGGAAATGACGGACGAGGACGGGGCTGGAACCGCAAACACAAACCCAGTCATGCACCGTCGACTCGACACACACAACACTATCGACTCGGCAGACGCAGAGATACACAGTTAGGAACAATATGGGGTGACCGGAGGAAAAAAAAAATGCTTTGGTCATGGCGGATAATCACGGAGATGACGGAAGGCAATGGAGCGAATCGACGAGATGTCGACCCTGCCCTTGCTCCTGCCCTTCGATTCAGATCGACTCCTTTTTCTCCCGAGGGTCAACACTCGTTTCATCACTAACGGGACCGGGGATGCCGTCGGATGACCCTCGACTACTTTCTTCTCCGGGTTTCGATATTATTCACTCTGATAGTTGCGGCTGTCACTGGGAACACGGTCATTATCGCCGTGATAGCACACATCCGACTCTAACGACTTCAAACATTTTTCAGCACGATCTGTCTCATTAAACAAGATAAACACATTAATTTCTCGCTATGAATTTTCATTTAGGTTTCTGATTTCACGGAACAAAACAATTCCCCATTATTGGGAGTGGCAAGAGATTCGACCCCCCGCCCCCTGCCCCCTCCCCCTCACCACCGCCCCCGCCCCCGCCCCCAGAGTTCTGCATCGAAACGAGCATTTCTTCCCCGACCCCAGCACGATAAATATGAAGATGAGCAAACTGGGATGGGTCGGCAGAACTCACTTAATGACGTGTCCTCATTTCCAAACAGGCTCCGAGAAACACGATTCGCAGACTCGACACGATAACTTAACCATTTTAGAGATATTAAAAATAAAAAATCGGATGTTTTAAGCCAACTCAGCAATTAGCCAATATCTTAATAGGTAATCCCTCATTCGCCAATTACGTGGTTCTGATTCCATGCACGTCCCACCCGTATTTCATTTCTCCTATGTACACAAAAGGAATCCCAGACCGAATGGGCGGCACCACTTAGGCCAAAATACCTAGTTCTGGTCGACTGGGATCGGGAAATCGAGTGCGAGGGTTCCTCTTTTCGATCAAGGGGAACTAATGGGAGCGGGATTCCTTATTTCCGTCCTCTCTTCGGCGAGCCGGCTTCTAAGAAGGCGGGAGAAAAATCGCGGCGGAGTACGCAAGCAGTACCGGCGATTGTAAAGCCGGGGATCCGTTACCGGTCGGCCGTATACCCGAGTTTGCGGCTGCGGGGTAACAGATTTCACTTGCGGTCGAGTAGCGGCTCACCCCCACAATCCCAGAGAAAAAGATGATGGCCGGGCCCATCACGTATTGCATGTAATGCGAGGTGTAATGTGACGCGTAATGCGACGCGGTCGGATGTCGGGCTCGCTTTCGAGCTTCCGCGGGAAAAAAAAAAATCGTTCCATCCCAAAAATCCGTCGCGGCTCGAAGAAATCGGGGGAAAACGACCCGAGGATTTCTTCATTTCCTCTTATTTCCTCTCCATTTACCGGAGGGGTCATCGCTCGCGATTTTTCTCGGGTTTCGTCTGCTTCTTCCATCTCTCCCCCCGAGGTGAAGAGACACCTAAGAGTATTCCTACTCATAAATACCGTACGCGGACCGGAAGAGATACTCGCCCCCTCAGATCCTATCTCGTCCCTCAAACGTGACAGCAGGGGCGAGCAAAAAAACACAAACCAACAGCATAATGTACAACAAAAAAGTAACCAACAGCATAATGATGGCATCAACGAGCCAGTTTCCAACCGTTTAGATGCATCTTCTCCCCTCCAATCCGCCTAAAAAAATAAATTTCGCCGACTTTCTCGCGCGTCCCAGTTCCTTTCACGGCTGAGAACACAATTTCAATTCGAGGATAATCCATTCCAACGGGGATAATCCATTCCAACCGGGATGACCCCGAGGAGGAGATGAAAGGGGCTGGTGAGACCCCCTGACCTCGGGGTAATCACGGTCCTTACCTTTCCCTGTTTCGTGGTTCTCTTCAAGGATCTCCCATGCCGATCTTCTTCCACTTTCGATACATTTCACTGCACGGTTTCTCTTTTCACTCTGGTATAACACTGCATCTGGAACAAGAAAAGTGGAACATTCGAGAAGACAAGGCAACAAAAAAATTTTTCATGGCGGTTACTAGAACTAGCTACGTAAAAAACAATTTATATATATTTGTATCGATGTAGGTTAATTATAAAATCTCCCCTAATCGAGGTTGCAGCCCTGAAGAAGCCGCCTGGGAATATTCCCTGTCGGTGGAATTCCTTGACCCAATTCCACCTCATAACGAAAGGAATCCCAGGAATGAACTCGGTCTTACACGATAGTCCGAGACCTTAAGTCTCTCGTTCCTCACCAACTTCGTGTACTTCGAACACGCTAAGGGATGCTAAGGGATGCTAAGGGGATGCTAAGGGGATGCTAAGGGGATGATAAGGGGTTGAGGGACTGCGAAAATCCCGAGGAAATTGCCTCGGAGCCCTCTCATCACTCAACGGCTCTTCCCATACATCTCGGACCCCCTCCTACTTTCTTCCTTAGGTATATAACGGATTCCAGGGGCTGAGAGAAGGCAATGTATCAGTAAGAATGCACAAGATTAAAAAAAAAAATGAAGCAGGAGGTCAGCTCGATGGGTTTCTTAAGGAACAAATCGTGTGGGCTTTGCCTACATCATGCTCCACCCATCGCGAGGATATTTAACTCGAGAGGCCCCATTCGTCTCTCTGAGTGACGATTTCCTCGCTTAAATTTACTGCAAATGGGGTTTCCTGGGGTTAAAAAAAAAAGGGGGAAGACCTCAGGGCGTTCGGATTTCAGATTAGGATGGGCTTTTGCCGGTTTGCCGTTTTAATGTCGGTTCTTCGGGGAAGACGGGGACGCGCCGAACAGGGGAGAAATATAAGCAGGCTGAAGATAATGGCTTGAACGGGACAGCTGTGGACAATGAACTCGTCACCGCCGCCATCATCATCATCATCATCTTGCACACACCTGGACCCGCCGATATATCACCGACGACTATCCCCTATGTCGTGCGGTCGACGCTCCGAATCAGCAGAGAAAATATCTGCATATCGCGGAAAGGGCAAGGCGCGATCCGAGTTCGGCGGGGACAAATTCAGCAGTTAAGTGAGAAATCTTGCGAATTTGGGTCACGCCATCCCAAAAGGATTCATCGGATTCGACGAAAATAAAACTTTCCATCACCCCCGGCGCAAGAAGACGCCGCGACCCCCCATGTCGTTTCCATCGTGACGCAATCCTTCTCCGAAATTTCCCTTTCCCCACCTGCCAAGAAAAAAGCCCCCGGTCTTCCTCGAAATCCACTCGACAAAGCCATCCCGCCCGTGAGTCACAGGTGATTCGCCGTGAGGGACCTCCGCGACCTCTCCTACCGGCCAGCCGCTTTTTCGAAATCCGCCGTGTTTTGCAATGGGGGTTTCTTGTGTTTCCTCGGCCGGGCCCCCCTCCTGTCGCTCTCCGCGGGGAAGGGGGGGGCGGTTACATGCGGCCGAAATTTCAAAACCGTGGACCTAAGACAATGCTGGATCGCGAGGGAGCTCGTTAGTGAGGGTGTATCGATGGGGAGCAAGGACGAGCTGAGGGGAGGAAATCCGGGAGTCAGCATTTTTTTACTTTTTTTTTATTTCTCCCTTTTTTTTTACGCTCTTCCGTGAGAGAGTTTTTCTCCTTTCGACGGAGGGGAACAATCACGCCTTTATTCACGGCATCTTGCAGAGGCAAAAGGGAAAAAAAGCCCGTCTGAGCGACCGGTATGACGACGCCAGAAAGTTATTTCGGCCGAGGAAGACGCGGAGAGAATAGAAAAAAAAGCAGCCGTTTTTTGTCACGCCCGGGTTCGTCGTCGCCGGCCCGCGACAAATTGCGACTTCAACTAAGAAAAGACGAGAGTTATAGGGAGACAGACGCTGGAGATTCATTTTCATCAGGGAGACAGCCGAGGAGCCGATGTGATCGCAAACTCGAGTCCACGTTTCCGGTTACTCTCATCATGTAAAGCAACACGATCCCTCCAAGTAAGACAATACATGACGTAACAAAATAAAAAAAGAAAATAAAAGAAAATAAAAATATGCGGGAATGAGTCATGGAGAAAGAGATGTCCTCTCAAAGGCATGACGCTGGAGAAGTTCTCGGTCTAATTGAACTCGGTGTGAAAATACCCTTCGATTGCAACACTTCCCACTCTGCAAGTCATCCGAGGGCAAATCCTCTCGTTTTCCCGCCATTAATAAAGTCCGGACCGACTCGATGGAGAACTTTCTCGACGGAAACCACAAGGCAAGCATTAACAACTCGAAAACAATCGCAATGGAATCGGGGCCTCGTTAGGAAAACACACTTTCGCCCCCCGAACACACACAACCACCTAATTAGATCGCCTCGTTAGCGAATTAACGGGCGGCGGGACTCCACATTCTCCGATCATGATGAATGAACGAATGAATGAACGAATGAATGGAAGAATGGATGGGCGAGTGGATGGAGGAATGAATGGAGGAATGGATGGAGCTTTCTCTCGAATGGGGACGGAAAGGGGAGCAGGGATGGGGGATGGAGCCGCGTTTATGGCTTCATCAGAATGACTGCAGGGGGTTTCTCAAAGTAATCACGGGTGAAGGATTTGTCCTTATTCAAGGTCAGAGGCCGGACCTCAACTCCGTTCGTTCTCGTCTCCCGAGCATCTTTTATATCCAGCGGGTGACAAATGTTCGCACTCCTAAATGGGTTTATAACTGCCGAGGCCATGAAACCCTGCGATCGAGGAGTCCCCACCTGCGATCGAGGAGTCCCACCTGCGATCGAGGAGTCCTCACCTGCATTCACAGGCTTTCATCGGGTTTCCCTCTCGTGTTTACAGACCCAGGAAACATCCGAGAGAATTGCCAAACGCCGCACTAACTCGGCTGGATTTCACTCCGAGCGCATACACGGGCGGCTAATGGAAAACACTCGTAACTTAGCCGAATCTGTTTGATATCTTCGGTGGGTGCTTGTTATTTCCTCGTCGGATCACGAGGCACGGGATTCGCACGACTGCAACCGAACAGAAGAGGAACTGCACGGAACGCTTTAAGTTTTCATGATGCAATCTAACTTGCATGGATCCCCCTTATATATCACTCTGCAACCCATCTGAATCTCTGCGGAGGTCGTAATGCAATATGCAAGACAGACAAACCTCGCCTAGTAATCCTTGAATTCCTCCTCCTTTTCTTTCGAGTCCTGGAAGTCGTCCAGCAAAAAAAAAAAAAAAATTATAGCTTTAACTTGAGTCTGACGTGAAACGTTTGATGACAGGATTTCCCAATCCACCCACCCCCTCCAGCAGAACAAAACAGCCTTTTAAAAAAACTATGGGAAAATAACTATTGCCCTACTTAATTTTTGACTTCATTCTCAGAAAGGAAACGATCAAGAAATTCACGCACAACGCTAAACTGGGCGAATTCGCCGATTTACCGCGCGATTTCGCTACAGAGGTCAAGCGATCGCTTCCGTGCAGGGGCGAAGTAAGCCACCGCTAATCCGCCGCTACATCATAACGCACAGAAACAATACGACATAAAATAACACTAAATCATGAGGCATTCTTCGCGCCATGAACTGGTTTCCACACTCTTGCGGTGAAACGAAAACACCTGCAAATGCAGTTCATTACGACCGAGGTGAAGAATGCTGGGTGTGCATGGGAAGAAGTAGATCTGGGACTCGCAGACGGAGTCCTCCCTACCTCCCAAGCGGAGCCCTCCCTACTTCACACGCGGAGTCCTCCCTACCTCCCTCGAATCACCGGCGCTTGCATTCTTTTACTTTCGAAAGCGCGGCCTCTCCTTCTCTTTCAATCCTTTTTTTTTCTTCTTTCAAACTCGACTCTCGCTTCTCTCTCTTAATGATAGCCTTTTCTCTGATTCGACATACTGCAACGCTTTTCATTTAATGGTTCGGAGCGGCGCGAGCGCACATGCCGGACCGAGCCCATCCTCGTGCTCCTCGCCACCATCGTGCCACTGCCATTGCACACACGGCTGCAACTGATGAGAAATTCGTGCAAGAATTACGCGGGTTGCGAAAGCCATCAGAGCATGAATTAATGCGAACCAATCGCGTCGCCCAAGCCCCGAACCATCCAAATTCTCTTTCCCGTGCAATTCCGAGTCTATTTCCCATCCTTTCCACGCGTTGCAGTCGCGCCCACGAACCGGAAAACGTGAAGAATCTCGAGCGAAAATGAAGTTGCAGAACATGCAAATTTCTGCGAACTATCATATTCCTTCATGAATAAATTTCCCACGGATAAGGGTAGCACAAAATCCGTGAAGCGTGAAAAAACCTTTATCAAGTCCACTAAAGGCCAGATCATCGTCTTCCGTGCGTCGAAAAACAATTCAGTGACCTATTTTCGCCTTAACCTTTTCAGACCCGAGCGCCATGTAAATGAGCCGATTCCCATGGCTTTTATTTTCCTCGGGTCCAAAGAGGTTAAATTGCATCTTCGGCCATGAATATTCATGACGAACGAGGAATTCGCGAGTCCCGCCACTTCCTTCGCCTCTGCAACCGTCCTCGCCGATTCCCGGCCCGCAAAAGTGGAAACCTCGACGAAAAAAACACAACCGTTTTCCACGCTTTCACGATCGCCCGTGTCCTTCGACCACAATCCTGCTTTCTACGGGGAGAAACGCACTTCGAGAAGGGCTTCCGCATTTGTTTGCAACTCGAACGCGCAAACACTGATAAGAAAAAAGGTAGGCCACTCTATATCGAAGCTCATTTCCTGAGCCGGATTCTTTTCGTGCAGTGTGAACCCAGTGACCCCAATATAAAAAGGCCTAATTTCCGTAATAAAATATTTGTATGCTCGAAATTGAAGCACACCGATGTATCCAGTGAATTTTGTAAAGAACCGATACGCTGACATCAAGTACAAAATATTTTCGATAAGAACCCCGATATCGCCATCTTCGCGCCCGGAGTAAAAAATCCACCGATAACGCCGAACGCTCGCTCCGACGAGCTCGCGAAGGCGGAAGAAGGGACTCGAGGGTCGCTCGATGGCGTGATTTTTTAATCTTTTATCTCGAGTCCTACAGGGGCTCCCTCTCAGGGCTCAACCTACAAAACGGGACAATTGGAAGTCGCGGCTGAGAACCCATTCATCAAAACCTGGGAAGCGGAACTGACATGAGCATACATGTCAGACAATGCTTTCACGCCGGAATTAATCAAGGTTCCCACTTTTTAGCATTAGTTAATTGGAGCGATCAGTAACTTAAAGACAAAACGCATTCCCAAAATCTGGGTTATCGGCCGAAATCTGGCCGGATCCGACATTTTCCTTCCACTTTGGCTGTCCACTACGATAGAAATAAAAAAAACTCTCGAGCAGTCTGTCCACCAACGACACAAAATAAAAAGGACTCTTTCGAAACGACTGCCTATGAAATACGACGAAAAACAACGCGTGGTGGTACCCGAAGGAACGACAAGAATTCATTTTTTTTTTCCCCTTCACGAATCTCGACTCATCCATTGAATCCAACGGGTGATCCATCAAGAGGCCCGACGGGCTCGGGGCTTCCCCGGCAGCCGAGGTATGCGGGGACCTTTACGGACCTTTACCGCTCGAAAGCGGGGGTCCCGACCTTTCTTCGGATCATTATGCTCGCTTTTCTCCCACCATTCTCGATCCGTCGTCGACGCCCTATGATTCTCGACCCACACGCGAAAAAACAAAAGACGCTTGTGAATGCTTCAATTGCGCTTTCTCTCCGGGTTCCACTCTACTTCGTCCTCGTCGCGGGGACCTTGCGTAAGCAGTAAAGGTCGGATCGAAACCCAACCCGATCGCGAAGGTCGGAGGGACTTTGGAACCCGGCCACGACGAAAACGGCTCTGAGGATTTTTCGGACCATCATTCATCGAAACCATCATTCATCGCGGGATGACTTGGCAGGGTTACGAGCGAGATACGGATCTACTCCACGGCTTCCTCTCGTTAGAAGAAATCGATTTCACACGCCAGGAAAAAAAGATTCACCGTCAGAAAAAAGAAAGAGATTCACCGTTGGCATGTTAGAATTCCTGCATGTTTCCGAGTATTCAGCGCGAGAACATACAAACTTGGCATCGCGGTAGCTTACTCGGTTTACATTCGCATAAAACTGACACACAAATTTATGTTACTAGCGAGCAGGCTCGAATTTACGGAGATGAGAGGAGTCGCAAAGGATTTATGTTCTTTTCGGCTAATGAATCCAGCGAGACAGCGCAGCGACAGTGGTTTTCTTATCGAGCGGGGAAGGGGGGGAGGGGAGGGGGGGGGGGAATGTCTCGCCCTTGTTTTCTTCGTGTCTCTTTGCGCGGAGAAGAGTTCAAGTACCGGTCGTCGTACCTGCCCCGAAGAGGGAGGAAGGAGAGGAAAAGAAATGATTCATTAGACCCATTAGAAGTCGAAACGGCCGTGACTCACGAAGCGGAATTTTTCCCCGTGGCATGCAGGCTTCGAATCACGTCCGACAGGTTTCTCACATTCGCATTTCAGTGCGAAGGGTGAAAAAAATATATATATTCGGTGCGACGGAGGCGAAAGAGATGAATGGTAAACAGGGACATGATGGACGAGCCTGACCGAAAGTCCTTCAAGGTCATCAGACCTTTCCACACCCCATAACGTCGTACTGCCTCGAAAATATATCTGGACCGAAACGCGAAGAAGATTCTCAGAATAGCCCGACGTATAAAAAAAAAAGGGTGGAAAAGGCGGAGGAAAAAACTAGAGCGAAAGAAATAAACGAGGGCGTTCACCTCCTTCTTTTAGGATTTCAATTCCGTATGAAATGAAATAAAATGATAAAGACGTGGATGTCCATTATGGCATCATCCACGGGTCATTAAAGGTGGGCTTGTGTGAATATTTATCACCTTCGGGGCCTTTCTCTTTTACTCCTCCTCTAATTTTTTTGTGTTTCTTCTCCCTTTTTTTCTGAACGGATCTGGGCTGATTAATATTTCACAGGGAGAGCCCCCCCACTGGTTCATTGATGGATTGATGCAACCTTGAAGGCATGAAATATCCGCCACCATTACTACCCTTCTGGTTGTTCTTTTTTAACTCTCCCTGCCCACCCACGTCCACATTGTCTGATGACCAATACTAATTCAAACGCCCGCAGCAAGAGCCTTTTTTGACGTTTCATTCGCGTGTGGGCATTTGATCGGCTCACCACGCCCGATGGAGTGCATGGAGCCTTATCTGAATGTGACTCCTCGGGGGAACGGAACTGCTGCTTCTATTATCTTCTTTCCTTTGATAATAAAAAAAACTCGATGGCATGCGTGAGTCAAGTCTTGTCGTTGGCTACGTCCTCGTCGACCGTGACACGATCCAAAATCCAAGAAATGCGACGGGTCGTGACCTTTCTCCATCTTCTTTCCCCGTTCTGCACTTCCTCGTCGGGACGGGGAGAGAGGGGAGAGAGAGAGAATCGCCGAAGCGGGAAAATGCATTTGTCATAGGGAAGTGAAGTCAGACGTCACAGTCACAGTCGTGCAAGCAACACTGTCTCCGTCATGGGAAAATGAAACTGAAACAGCGTCCCACCTTCTGTCTCTCGGATACAAATGATTTTTTTTTTACCCGCTCTTCGTCTCCCTTCGTCCGAAAATGGCTCTAGCCAATCTCCTCACACCGTGACAGATGATTCCTCGAGTCATTCGTATTCATCGGCGGGAGAGCCTGATAAATGGCTCCAACGAGCTGACACGAACGTAACGGTCAACAAGCAATTTCATATGTCAGTGGACGCATGCATGCATTTCACCCCATCTCTCCGCGGGGCAGCGCGATGCAATTCATCGAGGCTTCGTCATAATGACGTTAGCAGGGAGAGGGAAAGCGACGCTGGGGCAATATGGACTTAATGGCGCGGAAGTCCGAGGAATTAGGAGCAATTTAAGCCCCTAATTAAGGAATTACTTCCCGACGCTGGCCAGACGGTCTCAAGGAAAGGAAACAAAACAAAAAAAAAGAGAGCGAAAAATCTGCTCCGTGCTCTGTGCGTCCCACTTGAAAAGCCCATTAGCCGGGTCGGGAATGGAGATCTATGGAAGACGTAAATCCTCAAACTCCGCCTTCCATCCAGGCAGCCACACGTGTCTCTCTATCTCTTTCAGTCTCCCTTTAAAAGGGTTCTTTTTTTTTTCGGGGGATGAAAGTTCCAGATGGACGGAATGGAAAGGAAGGGCGACGGGGCCCGCCCACGTCATGCCCACTCCTCCCAATCGACCGAGACCGTATTTTGGGGATTGTGGGTCAATCGCCGGGTTCCGATAATTATTGTCACCGAAGGGAAAGGTCTCTCTCGTGCGGGTAATATGGGCTTTTGCATGACCGTGATCGTGGGCGACTCGATCACGTTCCACATCCACTCGTACATTCATGACTGGCTCGACCTCTCGGGACCTTTCGCTCGAAACAAAGTTTCACGTATTCCTCATCCATAAAAATTAGCCTGTTCGATTCGACGAATCGCATTGTCGCGACGGGCCCCTCTCATTATGTGGGCTCCGCCCAGTTCATCAATAGAAATGAAGACGCGCAATGGGAAAGTTTTGTTTGCCGAGAGACATTACACTCTCCATTGAAGATGAAAGGAGTGGCATGGTTTATGATGATGACTCTTGGGTAAGTGCTTTGTCCACGGATACAAGTATCTGTGGGAACGACGACGAGCCTTTGCTTTCCACTTACGTTCTGCTACTCTTCCAAAATTCCCATTGAAGATCTAAATTTAGGCCTAATATAAAATGATTCAGAAAAGGCCTGCGCGGTTTCACCAGAATAAGGAATAACTAGACGTAGGCTTAACTGAAAGAAAAGCCAGCCTGGCTAGGTTTAGGCTTTCAGCGAATTTGGACCCGAATTCGAACACTTCGGTGCCACCCAAACCAGTCCCCCGTCAAAAATATTCAAATTTATATGTATATATATAATTATGTGCTCTTATGTACCACATGTAACACGTTTCGAAAAGCATGACGCGCGAACGTCACGACTTCAATAAAACGGATCAATGCTTGCAACGTGAATAAAGCGCATTCAATGAAGACTATTCAACCAAAGCCACGAACGTAATAGGCACGTGCGTGGAACGGTTGGGTTTAATATATAAAAAAAAATTCATTTAATGCTTTCTTACACTGTTTTCACCACGTTGCTTGATAACTCCTACGGAATTCTCGCTTTAGAGTATAAAGTCAACTCGTAAAACCAGGTCCACAAAGTGAATCCAAAAATGAAAACTTAGACTTAGTGAATATTAAAGGGAGTTCGTAGGTTCGTTGCCTCAGGGTCCATCGTAGCTCACACGTAGGACCAGGTCCTCGAACTGAAGTCGTGCTTTTTAGATTGGCTCAATGAGGCAGTAGTGAAACAAAAGTTTCGTAAAGGGTCTGAAGTCAACGCGAATTCACCGCACAGCCACTTCGAATATCCACTCCACCGTTAGCCTACGCTTACTACTGCAACAATAACCCAAGGTGAAACAGTTTAACGCTGGTCAAACATCGATAACAAGGAATAACATGCGATACTTCCGCCGGTCCGTCGCACTGATATTCTAGATGGAGAGGAGAGGCGGCAAGCGAAGAGGTGAAACCGTCACTAGCACACGAGCGTAACACGCACAACGAAGTGGAACGCCATGACTGATTCCCGGTTCTCATTGGTCCCTCGTATTTGAATGTACTTGCGGCGCAGAATCCGTTTCTTACCCCACGTGCTCCTGTGTTCCCAAGTTCAAACGACTCTCAGGAGAGGAAACTGTCCTTTGATAGAAAAAACAATACACAGATTCTGTCATTTTCGAAATTTACCTTTCTTTATGAATGGCCTGTGATGAGGTGAGGGGTGAATAGACTGCATGTGAATTTAGCTTTCCGACAACACTACCGAGAATTCTTTGCTAAGATGGCGCCGCCCGGTGAATTGCTTGGAGCCAAAACGAAGTTGTTTGAAGCGCTCGGGAATGATTCCCAGCGATATTTGAAGGAAATGAAGCTGTGGTTTTCTCGTCGGATTACTAGAGAAGAGTTTGATGGAGCAGTCAGGAAGTTTATGTCTCGTGAAGCGACTATCTTACACAACGAATTTCTGTTGGCTCTCTTGGATCGTGTTACAGCTAATGTCGCTAGTCCTCCCAAAAACAACACTCCCTCATGTGTGCCAGTCGATATTCAGATGCCATCCACCTTGTTGTCCCCTTCTGATGATCTTCAAGCCCGACAGGAGAGTGCGGAAAAGATGAAGAGAGCAAAATTGAGGAAGAAGCCCAGACAGTTAAGGTCTACATTTGATCAGCGATTTCAACCTGCAGAACCTGAAAAACCTCTGTCGATTTCTGATTCCATGCTATTGGAACATCCTTTGAATCAGGTGAGGCCTAAAACTTTGGCTTTACAATGCCCATGAATGTTGATTTGTTATTGGGTTTAAGAACCTAAGCGTAGAATATCAAGAGTCTAGTCAAGTCAAGATAGTTAGTGACATCAAGAGGCGATTTCGCCCATTTCGATATCACGTGTCGAGGTCGAGCGTTCCTTAATTTTAGGGTAGGCCTAACCCTCTTAAAGCTATATATTTTTGTATTTTGTATTTTTTTTTTTGACTATCCTAGTTGCTTACTGTCTAGTACCTAACGTCAACATTGCCCCCCACCTTTTTGCCTGTCCATGAAAGCATCTAGTTTCTTCTTAAAGATAATCACAGAAGGGGCAGCCACTACTTCGTCATCTAACGCATTCCACGCGTTCACCACTCTGCAAGTAAAGAATTCCTGTCTCGACCTGAGCCGCACCTGCGGTTTGCGCAACTTAAGTCGGTTACCTCTCGTTCTCTTGCTGTCATCAAACTGGAAAAACCTACCACACTCGACATTATCTATTCCTTTAATTATCTTGAAAGCCTGGATGAGATCGCCCCTCCTTAACCTTCGTTCGAGCGAGTACAGTCTCAGCACTTCTAAACGCTTCTCGTATGATAGTCCCCTAACCTCCTTAATCATTCTTGTGGCCCTCCTCTGTACTCCCTCGAGCGCCAACAGATCGCCCTTATTTGTAGGCCTCCAAAACTGGATGCAATATTCCAGTTGGGGTCTTATCAGCGCCGCATACAATGGAAGAATAACGCGAGATGCCCTACTTGCAACCAACCAACGAATGTAACCTAGAATCCTGTTGCATTTGGCTACCGTCACTTGTTCGTGCAAAGGATATTGAGGATATTGAGTCCAGTGCTCTAACGTTTATGGAAACAGAAGTGTGGCAAACCCTTCTTAAGTGTAGAAATGCCTGATTAGTTCAGTCTTGTGAAACCATCTATGGCATGCTGCTACTTGATGCTCAGAGGTATCTGACCGAAAATAACAGCAGGACAAAGAAGGGCATGCAGAGTTGGTCTCTGCTTCATATTCAAGTAAGGGCTTCATTGTTTGAGCATGGTTTTCTCCCTTGGGCAATTGTGAATTGAAATGCCCTTTCTCCACTGTAGAATCCATTAAGAAATCCCTCTTTGACCTATAATCAGCTCACTGTTGCCTTTGTTGGTATTACATGATTTTCCAGATCTGCTCTTCAAACTTATATTTTGTAGTGATATTAAAAATGCCAAACCCTCTCATTGAGGGTAAGAAGATAGATCTGTTATTAGGGTTAATATAACTTTCCAAACAAAAAAACAGTGGCAAAGGCAAGAAAAAAAAGCATTCGCTGGAACAGATCCAGTCCCAATATTGTCTAACCCTGCTTTGCTCCTGTCCTGCATATTCCCTATGACCATGACTATGACTATTCCTCTTCTTGACCTGAATTAAATCATAGAAAGTGAGCCATATGCAGCTCTGCCTTGAATGGGGCTCAGGATTCTGGGTGATTTTCGCTTCACCACTCAAGGATACCCAATCAATAGTTTCTTTGTAGAATGTTATAGTTGGCCACAGGGCATCAGCAGACATAACTTTGCTCACCCATAATTCATCTGTTTTGTTTCTTTAGAGTCCATTCCTGTTCACACGAGAGAGATGGATGCCGGATGAGGCACTACTGCATGGCCGCTTGTTTGTGGGTGTCTGGGAAATGGGCTTGGAAAATGTGGATGAAGAAGCTGTCCAAATGGTCCATGCCTCCATCTCCCACCTTCTGAAGAACATTCTATCGGCAGTTGCACGGTTGAGAAAAGGGTTCCGAATGCGAGGTGACCGGTTCATGTATCAGGTGGGAGTGGAAGTGCCAAGTCCGTGGCTTCAGTCTACTTCAAAGCTTCGGCTGTATCAGGAACATGGTGTAGAGACTGAAGTGGCTAATCTTGCCGGTGATCAGGTGTATCTACCTCCAGTTCCACCACCTAAGGCAATGGCTGAGCAAAACCATGCATTTGCAGAAGCATGTGGAGCCCAGAGAGCAAAGGAGCTTCGTCCTGTCTCTCTGTTCGACCTTTGGGATGCTTTGCAAGTCCATAAGAACATGGTACCATCTCAGGCTGTGTATTCCCTGGCCATGGAACAGATTGCTTCTGCCATGTGGCACCCAGGACATGAAGAACTACAGAGGCTCAACCTAAAGCTAACTTGAAACCAATCTTTGCATTTGATGCTGTTCATGATGCAGAGTCTTCTCTTGCTGTGATGTGTTATGCTACCAGCATATAGAATCTAGCAGGTTACATGGAGATAAAGTTGCAATTGATGGTGTCTGATGTGTGCAAATGGAGCTGAATCATTTTTTTATTATGTCAATTATCCTCTAAAATTACTTGCACCACCTTGTGCAGTCATTTATAAGAACAGTTTTTCATGTCAAACTCAATTCAAGCAGTTTTGAGTCAGGCATTAAAATGGATATTCCTGTCTTGGTAAAAAAAAATTTATTCATTTCAGTATAAAATGCAGGAGCAGCACAAAGAACAGTACAGTCTGTGGATGAAAGCATGGACAAGATAGAATGAAGCTATTCCCTCAAAAATGAATCTTTGATTTTCAGCAAATTTGTTTCACTGAAGATATGTGGAGAATTAAATAAAGCACATGCCTATCCTATTCCAACAATTGGAAGATTGTCAGGAAATGCAGCTCTCCCAGAAGTACAAAAATAACATCCCAGGACATATGGTCTAATAACGAAATAACACGAGCAGATAAAAGTTATAACTAAGTATAGTGAATCTATGATAGCATGAACATGATAGAGCAGTCACAAGGGAAAACCAATATACACTGTACATGGGCAGGAATGAGATCCATAGCATGCATATGGCTAATCACTGGGAACCATGAAAAAGTCTGTATCTTTTCTCAACACGAATGTAAAGCACATGATGGACGGATACAGTAGGTGTACATCACATTCAAAGAAAATATCTGGAGAACAACTCAGGTTATTCCATATTGCAGTGACTTGATGCATTTCGGGCATGCAAGCTTGTCACCGCATAGGAGATAACAGCTGCTTATAAAATTGGTAGGAGTACTTTTGTCTAAGGCACTGAACTTGTATGATGACTCGATTGGGAATCACAGGCCAATGTACATTCAGGGGAAGATCTGAGCACGAGATAGCTAGATTTGATACATTGGGCAAGGAAGCATCAAGAAAACTCAATGCTACTGTGACCACAAACACAGTAACTTCACCTGAGGAAAGCAAACTCTATCATGAGACAAAGTGTGCAACACACAAGTGTAGACAGACTGGCCATTGTGTAGATGGCCCCACTAAACTGTCTTGGGTCACCTGTAGAAGAGGAACAAAGTCAGCATTGAGTCGACATCTCTCAGACATTACTGTTATTGTAAGACATATACTTGTAACAAACCCATTTGAAATTCCCAAGCAGGAGAAGACATCTTTCCAAATCCACCTTGAGAGAAGGCAAGGACTCGTAGCAGATACCGCTTTCCTGGGCTCAGGTCATAGATGTACGCTTCAAGGTCTCCACCCAAGTACTTTGCCACCATCTTAGCCTCACTAAAATCTTGATCCACCTCCCAGTATAATATCTAAAACGTAAAAGTTTATATTTAAGAAAATATATAACACTCAAGGATAATAAGCTAGAGGGATAAGCTACCTTGTAGCCCTGAACAGGTTCCTCTTCTGTAGTTGTGGAGACGTAACGCCATGTAACACGAACTGAAGTTGGATCAATTGCAAAGACGTGGACAGCTGTAGGAGGCTTCAAGGGAGGCAGCTTATATGTACGTTCTGTAACAATACCATGCCATCAAACTTTCACAAAAATTAATGTGCTTGTGGTGTTTGTAGAGGACAACCCTTACCAAGATAGCGTTCACTTTCAGCACCTTGCCCAGCCAGGTTGTAGGCCATCACTCTCACATAGTAGTAGGTGTTGGGTTGGAGACCAACTATTAATGCCCATGAGAGCTTGGAGCGCCTCAGGTAGTACAAAGCATCACGTTCATCATCTTGCTCTCTCCAGTACTTGATCTATGAAGCCAGCATGAAGCTTAAAAAATGTTGCCAATATCTTTCTGCATAGTAATGAGACAAGTTCCTAAGATATATGATAGAAACTCACCCTATACCCAATGAGCTCTCCTCGAATGTTGTCTCTAGTCTCTTTAATAGGAAGCCATGTAACATTGAGTGATGTGGAGTTGTAAGCCCGTGCAGCAACTTCTGTGGGAGCCACCTGGGGCATCTCCTCAGCACTATAGATGACAACTGGTGCCGAGGTATTTCCAGGTCCAATGGAATTGATGCCCTGGACCTTGACCTCATGGCGGGTGTAAAAATACTTCAATGGGATGGCAACAACATACATTCCTATGTTTCCCATTCCCTTTAGCTCTCGATTTTGCCACTCAGAATCATTATCAAACTCAATACGTCTCCAATACACCTTATAGAAGATGCCTGGTGCATTTTGATCTTGTGATGGGATTGGCTGCAAAAGAAAATTATTTTCATGTCCTTAAAAATTTTGGTTCAAACCACAAAAAGAAAAAATATTACACTTACCTGCCAAGTGATTGTGAGGTCACCAATTTTCCCTCCACCCCCACCAACATTTTTGGGTGCTACATATGGAACATCCATATCAGTGTTGTACTGAGGAGATGGCTCAGATGGTTGTCCATAACCAAACGAGTTGGCAGCAGAGACTCGGAATTCATATGAAGACCAGGGTGAGAGGACATCTCGGATGTAGGCTTCCTTCCGGCCAGATTGGAACAGACGATTGCCTCGCTCTTTCACTTCGATCCCTTGGATGTCTACAAATCAAGGGATATCACTGTGCTTCTATCTTAGTACTGAGAGAAATCCGAAATGAACGAGATACATATTTCAATTCTCACCTTCAACCAGTAAGACCCAAGTGCTATTCCAGTTAGTCCTTCCCTCAATACGGTAATATCGGATGGGACGACCATTGTCGGCACCATCCGTCCACTCTATCCGGGCTGATTGAGCTGTTGTTTCTGTCACCTCTATTCCTCCTGTTTTTCAAAAGGGAGAATTTGGATGAATTCAGTATATTTGCATTCTTTCAAAAAGGAGCTAGTTCATATCTCCATTTATCAGAGTACGAATACTGAATAAGCATCACTGAGTCACTCAGAACAAAACAACTTCATCATTTAGCTTTGTAGCCCCATAGATTAGCAGGTATTGAAAAAGAAAAGGTACCAGGTGGTCCAGGTGGTCCCTCAACAATCAGTCGTCCTCCAGATGAAACTTCTCCAGCAGCAGTTTCAATAATGCAGTCATATCGACCACTCTCATCCAGTGTCACATTTCGTAAGATCAAATTTCCCTGATGCTGTAAAGAAAGTTTAAAAACATGTGCAGAGCATGATTATGGAAGAGAGAGGAAGAAATTTTGTAATAAATGGAATTCCCAGTTCTCACCAGCCGATAGACATCAGACTCCTTCCAGAAATCAATTCTGAGGCCATTGTGAGCCCAGGCATAAGCTATTTCCAAGTTGTCATCATAATTTGTTGCTTCACATGGAAGTACCAACTCTTGATGAATATAAGCTTCTACCAGTTGTGGAGGAGATCGGATCATTGTTGGTGTTGCTGGAAGATCATGAAAAGTCATACAGTTACTTGTCTCACAGCAGAAAGTAGGCTGCCTTGAAAGAGCTGGTGAAACTCACCAACAACAACAAGACGGCCAGAACTTTTTGCATCTCCAAATTCATTTTTGGCAATGCAAGTGTAGGTTCCCTGGTCTTCCAAATAAACAGGCTCAATATTGAGATGTCCATTGGGCAAAATACGCCTACGACCGGTAGATGCACCTGTAAATTGGACAAGTGTATTCCTGAAATGAAGGACAACACACACACACATGCAATGACAGTGGAAACACATCTCAGTCAACGCACCTATATTAGAGTAGCCATCCTTGAGCCAACTGAAAGTGTCTGGGCGAGGTGCAGCTTCAGGATCACAGGCAATTGTCACATTTGCTCCCTCAAGTGCCAATATCTCTGGCTCTAGTGGTGCTTTCTCAAATGATGGTTTCAAGGCTAAGTTTTTAAGACAATGCAACAGAACTGCAGAAACTTTCATTAGGCATGACTGAATGATTACTCTTAAATGGTCACTCACTGAGGACTCTCAATTGCCCAGAGGAATATGCATTTCCAAGTTGGTTTTTGGCCTCACACTGATACATCCCTTCATCTCTCCTAGGATCCAGTTTCGAAATGGTGAGAACATTTTCTGTAATCTCATACCGTTGCTTGTCTTGAGGTGGCAGATCTTCCACTTTGAGCTCCACTCCATCTCTCAACCATCTGTTTAATATCAAACTTGAGTTTTTCCCAAGACATTCAAGTACACATTACAAAATGATACCATGAATGGAAGCTGGGACTTGCCTATACTTGACTTCTGGCACTCCAAAGGCTTCACAGGTCCATGTCAAATCCTCTCCTTTATCCATGTGCATATTGCCCAAGGGTACAGTGAATTCAGGTTTTGCTATAAGGAACAGAGAAATAAAAACATCTGAGTAAGGAATGACCAAACAAGTACAAAATACCTATTAAATCCTCCCTACCCTGTATGCTCAGTGTGACAGCGCCTTGAATGGACAGTTTGGTATTTGACACAGTGCAGACGTACTCTCCCTCATCTTCAACTTCAGCTTTTGGTAAGAGAAGCACTCGATCATGGTTGAAAACTTGTGCTTTGCGTGGAATATCCCCATAACGACGAGTCCAGTTGTACGATGGTACAGGGCTATAAAAAAGTGACAAAAAAATGGATAGGGATGCAACAAGAAGACCTTTACAATTATTCTGGTATCCAGCCAGTATTGGTTGTCACTACTGCCAGTAAATGATGGTATTGACAAACACCTATCAGTACCAGGTAACAAGTATGATGCCCATGAAAATCCTCATGACAGAGACTACGTGTATTAAGTAAACATGAAGAAGTTTAAGTCTAAGTCCAAGTAAATATACACTTACAATCCAAATGCCATGCATTCCATCCGAACATCTTGGCCAGCAATAGGTGTTTCAGGGAATGCTTTGGGGAAGCTGTTTGGGAATCGCAGCTGCTGGTAGTTAGCTGCAAAACAAAGAGCCATCTCATCATGCATTATCTAGCCAATGCTATGAGTGCATTGCTGAAGGGTGAATTCTCCAAACATGGAGAAGAAATGTCTCTCACATTAAAGCCCCACTTATCTGATGGATACTGTTTTCCCTTGGGTAATGAAGTATCCCATATACCTACTCCAGCAAGGAGAGAACCATTCCCTCTGATTGCTCAGGGTAACAATCAGAGATGACAGTAAGTGGTAACAAGTGGAAACAACATTCCCTTGCTTTTTATGGTGTGGGAACAGTGTTCCCATGAGCTTTTCAAGAGGAAGTGGGAATACCATTCCCATACTTCATACAGGAACTTCCTATTCCCAGAGTGGGCTTTGGCAATTAATGACTGCAATATGGAGAGGGAGGGAGGGAGGGAGTTTAACAGCGTGACACAGCATGTGCAGAAATGGTTTCACTTGACCTGTCAGGAAACACTTAATTCCCTTGCTTATACCATTCCCACACTTCTCAAGGTTGAATTTCATCTCTTGCAGCCAATTATAGTGCTCATAATAATCCCACTTCAACAATGCACTTGATGTTATTTGAGGACAGAACAAAGGGAGCCCTTACGGTGAGGGAGAACATGAAGACTAAAGAATGGTCCATTCTTGCCAGTTGCAGAGACATTGGTCTGAACATTACAGCTGTAGTTTCCAGCATCAATCCTCTCTAGTGCTGAAATGTACATGTGTCCATCATTTGACACAAATGTGCGCCTGTCCTCCTCTATAAAGTTGGGGAAGTAATCTCTGGACCAGTAGAAGCTGAGGTCTGTGAAGAGTCAAGTTGAAAATAAAAATTTTTGCATAATCAATTGATAGAATGGAAAGAAATGCACTCTTTTTTTTCAGCTACTCACCTGGATAGGCCTGAGGTGGATCACAATAGATGGCTTTACCCCAGTTCTCCTGTCCAAACTCATCAGAACGCTTGAGATTGAACTCAGCAATGTATCCAAAGGAAACCTGGACACTGGTGGAGCGAATCGTACCAAACTTATTTGTGGCCTTGCAGAAGTATTCTCCTCGATCATCAATCTACAAAATGAAGAAACAATGCAGTTATCAATTATTAATTATTCAATCATTCCTTTTCATCAGTTATGACAATCCTTTACAGGCCCAAGAGCACAATGTCATAGAGAGCAGAACAATTACTGTACCACATCACTATTTCTCCAGAATGACAAAATGAGAAGTGGAAACAAGTTCTTGTAATGCCCTTGAAAATGCAGAAGAATCTGGGCCAATTCAGACAAGCACCACCAAGACTGGTGAGAAAATCTGTCTTCCTTCCCCTTTTAGTTCCTCTAGCCTCAGATTCATAGAACAACTGCCAATTTTAGCTATTTATTTCCATTTTCACATATGAAGGAGGACATAAAAGTGCCATGGAATCATCTCACTGATCGTACTTTATGACACAACAGCATTGGAAAGACTGGTCAATGCATGACAATTGCATTGGAAAACACACTGCTGTAGCTTTGACTAATTCTCAAATAAATATTTCAACAGCGGGGAGTTTCTGTTGCCATACCCATTGCTTGCTATCTCCATAAACTAAACTTTCCACCTCTTCCTGTCTACTTCTTCAGATTCAGAATGTGGTTCTATTTTGCCTCACCTCAATCCTGCACACGTTAGTATGCATCACATGGAGATCTCCTAAAGTAAGCAAAAAATATCCGTCCAATGGCACAAGGAAACCTTTTGAAAAGATGAAGCTGGGAATAAGTGAAGGAGGATGCTAGTGAATGCATGCAATCGAAGTCTAAATACACAACTACACTTGCACCTAATTGATCTATGCTCCAAAAAAACCAACATCAAATTCAATTTTTCTCTCCCACGTAAGAGGCCTTATCTTGAGGTCGGAGGAAAGGGGAAATTGTAACATGGAAATTTGGCATATTTAAGGGGGTAAAAAGGGTTGTTTAGATGGAGACAAGGACACAGGCAGCTCTCTTCCAAGAATGTCTTGAATACAGACAAGTTTCATTAGAGGCATTAATGCAAAATGAGGAGACATACAAAGACCCTGAGAAAAAAAATAATTGCATCCCTTTTTCAAAGAACTCCATGATTAAATGAGAAAAAAAGGGGGTGTTTCTCCTTTCTTGGGTAAGCCCTAGAAGGAAATTCACTTTCCCCCCTCATACAACATATGCCACCTAGTCAAAAACAACCTGTGATTTCGCTGTGACGCCTTCTCGTGATGCAGGTGGCCAATGTGTCACATGGGATTGCCCAAAAGTTAATTCCAGATCTGCTAATGCACTTAATCCTCCTCTTTTCGCCAGTCAAACATAACCCTTGCATCCTTACCCTTACCTCGAGCTCATCCATTAACATCGAGGGCAAACGCAACAAGTCCAACACACCACCCAAGAGCTTTAAATTCATGGCGATCACTCACCTGCTTAGGTCTGTTAATGATGAGAGTGCCTCCACTGATCGTGACGCGCTCATCGTCGAGCGGCTTGATCTCCTTCTCCACCAGCACGTTTCCCTCGTACGCCTCCTTGAACCACCCGTACGTCGGATACGGATACCCATCCGCCAGACACCTACAGAGAAACGAGGGCGAAAATTAAGCCGTGGACCATTCGCAAGCGCCGGCACGGTACGACCTCGATGAAGTTTCATCCGTACGTGATCGCAACGTTATTGTTGATGGTCTTCATGGTGAGATCGAAGACTTGCGGCATGGGCTCCGTCACGAACCGGGGTCCCCGAGGAATGTACCTTGGATCAGACACCAGCACCCCGTAATCCAAGGTCCGGTCGTTGAGATTCACAAAGCGCAGCTCCGCCTTATGCACCTCGCAGATGAAATGCTCCCGCTCGCGTCCGGTCACCTTCTGCAGCCCCCACCGTCTCTCCGTGTTCGAATAGCTACAACGACGATGCCCTCAAGACATGACACTCCCATCATAAATTAAATGAAGCTAATCACGACCAAAAGTATGCACACTCACTTATACGTGAGATAATCCCGAGTCGAGATGAATTCCCGGTCGTACTCCCGTTCCTTGAGGAACGCATCTCGAAGGTTGCTGTAGTCCGTGTTGTCGGCGTCATTCACCCAGTGATCCTTGCTCTGCTGACGAGCTCCCACGTACCATGGCCTGTGATGGGGGTCGATGACCCTCAACTGCCTAACGAGGAAACTGTGCTCTTCGAGGGTGTTCACTGCTACTAATTCTGCATTGAAGGACTGAAAAAAAGAGAATGTCTTGGTGCCAGAAGCGACAATTTTTCTTTTCCATTTCAACAGCCTTACTTGGCGATATAGGCAAAGAACACGACTGAAAATATCTTCCTCTGACACATGCACACAATGAAAATGCTTCACATCTACAACCTCATATAGGAGCATATGACCAGCTGCAAGCACAACCAAGCGATGCAAAATAAGCTAAGGTGAAGTTAGTCAACTCTCGTTGATTCGGACGTGAAGGGACCGACGATATCCCCTGATTCATGGATCATTATTCTTAATTTGAAAAAGTGGCCATTCGATTTCCTTGTTTTCTTTAGTCATTTGGTGTACTACAGTATATGTTGTCTTTATTCCTTTTTCCACCCGCACGGGAATCCATACACGTCGAAGAAATTCCAAACCTTTTTAAAAATTTTTGCTGGCGCTGAAAACGAGCTCGAAACGACGGCAAGGTGTTGTACTTTATTAATGCTCCCTAATTTCTCTTCCTGATCTCTTTGAACTAATTGAAGCTTTGGAAAGCGGGGGAGGGGGGGGGACATTTCAAGTTGAATGGGTGAATGTCATCGAAGGAGACACGGAGACGGCAGCAGAATGAGCGCAGTCATCAATCAAAGGAGCATAAGCATGACGCCTACCCTTCAAGAGATCTTTATTTCCGGCCAGGAAAGGGGGATAGGAGAGGTAAAAGTTTTCTCCTTTCTTCCTGTAATAACTGGCAGAGCGAGGACGAGGGAAAGAGACGCTGCCGCTCGCCTTCGCGAGGAAAAAAAAATTCACCAATTACTCTCGGTGGCCTTCTCGCTCCATCTCTGGTCCTTAGAGGCCAGGATTAGTCGGGTAAGGGCGGCCCAGGGGACCGGAGAATGGGTCTGTATTAGAAGGAACTACGGATTAAAGAAGCTCAGATCACCCAAGTAATTTTTAAAGGGCTCCTTCAAGTTTCCGCCGGGACTATTTATCTTGCCCGTACCGAGAAGAGAGCCTGATTATCGACGCCCGGATGAACGAGAGCTGACTGTACTTCCTTAAGAAACAACTAAACTCAATCAGAAGCAGAAACTCAGCGGAACTCACTTGATTCTGAACCAGAGCTGTCTAGATCGGACAAAGCGCTACAATTTGAAATGGGAAACGTTCCCATTCACAAGAGAGAAAAAATAATGGAATGGAGAGATTTTCTAACCTGGCAGTGGCGCCGCGCCTCCTCCCTGTCCTTCATGGGACTCCGCACGAACCGGTAGCAGGAGAGGTCGTACGTGACCCAATTGGGGGGGCAGGGGATGCTCTCGAGGATCTCCGGGGACGTGGGGCGACCCAGCTGGCCCGAGGAGGACCCGAAGAGGGCCAAGGCCACGATGATGAAAAGCACTTTCATTCTTCTCGCGTGTCGGTCATCTTTCCCTCGCTATCATGGGCGAAAAATGCGCAACGATATCAGGATCGTCTTGGTGGTTAACTGGATCGTTCAACCACACAACTATACCGGGTGGCGCAACAAAAAAAAAACGCATCCGGCTTGAGGCTTTATAAACCTACTATAGAATCTACTTACTGGATCACACAGACATCCTAAATTTTAATTCACAACATTTTTAAAGTCTCTAAGTTATTTTGGTAAGCTTCAAAAGTCGCTGAAACTTCGATAATTACGCTTTTCCATGCATCGGGAGGCAGCGGTTTCAGCGCTGCTCTACAGAAGCGTCCCATTTGACGCTAAAAGCCTGCTTCTTATTGCAGTTTTCCATTTGTCTTTCAAAGGAAAAGTCACTGACTTCATGGAAGAGTCCGCAATTTCATAAGCGTCAAATGAGATTTGTTTTGTTTTTGCACCACTTGATACAAGCACCATTAAAACTTATAAGAGTTGGTTATGATGCTGATGGGTATAGAATAAAGTGTTCCAATTCAGACACTTTCAGGTTGGTAAACCTCAGTCTACCACCTCACCCAATCGACAAGTACCAATCATGAACTTATGCACTATTCATAAAACTTTTTTTGCCTCCAAGGAGCCATTTTATTCAGGTGGAATGCAAATAAACTTCATTTTGATCACCTTATGATCATATCCCCAATGAAGGGCATTTCACACAATGATGTAATCCATTTCAACATGGAAAATGGCTTGCTGTAAACCAAAATCCCATAAAGACAATGCAAATGCACATAGCCATCAGCAGCATTGTCTTTTTCTCTAACAAGCACATATGCATTTCTTTCCTTCAATCCCATATTGTTGGTCAGAGAACCCAGACCGAGTGCAGAAAAAAGATGAGTGTCTTTGAACAAAATCCAGCCTCTATACACCTTGAGCAACATGCAAAATAATCTTAGATGATCTACTTTTAACCCATCACTATGACATATGAAAGGGAATCAGATTATGAGACAAGACCAAAGTCTTCTTTTTTTTTTCTCTGTGGGCACCGGGCAGAGAATACCTTCACAGACACAAGGCAGTGTACGTCAATGCTTACCATATAACAAACTTTTTTTTATGGGATAACAGACAGAAATTGACTTAATGGTGGAAAGACCAATGACATCATATTGAAAAAAAAAAATGAATGGGGGCAAAAGCTCTAGAAATGCATGCCATCCCTGCATGGGCCTCATCCTGTTGGACAATGAAAGCAAGATAAAGCACAGACATACGAATATCAGATTTCATTAATTGGCTTCAAGGGGTAAAGAGGATATAGCAAAGGAGGGGAGAGATTAATCCTCGTCACCCTGATCGTGTCGAACTTTTGAGAAATCGAATTCCTGCCCAGTTCCCCGCTTGAAGATGTCCAAGACGTCCAAGCAAGTGGTCTCAAAATGACTTGTGGCATCATAGCTTTTTGAAACGAAGACCTGGGACTTCAGGCCATCCTCAAGTGGCTGGTAGACATCATACACCTTCATGATCCTGTGTGCAATGTGTCATTGTCAGAACAAATGGAGATCAAAAGTACCCTTTAAAAAGACATGACCTGCTGACTTACTTCTGTTTAATGGGGCCAAGAAGGGCAAGACCAGGTTTTATTTCATCCTCTGGACGATTGGTTTCCACTGTGGTGGAAACCATGGCAACGAACCAGCCTTTGGCAGCCACGTTATGAGTGTATGAGACGAGGGAGACGTAGATGTCTGAGTTACGCCCCACCTGCTTCTGGGGAATGATGATCTGACACGAGAGGGCATCCTTTGTCCCTGGGATCGGGTGGTCCAGGAGGCAGATGCAACGCATAACTTGACCAACCTAGACATAGATATTCATGTACCAATTGAACACTTTCCACTTTTTATACTTACTAACGCACCCACATCAATCATGACCAGATTCCAAACGTACCTTCTTCACCTTATCAGGTACATATGAAGGGTCACAGTAGACCTGCTTGCATCTGGCAATCTCTTTCTCACATCGCACCCCAACAACATGCCCATCTTCCATCACAATTTCATCTGCAGGCTTATCCAACATGTAAGTGCCCCCATAAATTGCACTCAGCCTGTGGGGGAAAGTACACAAGCATTACAGTAATAGAAGATTTCAATATTTCGGTTCTACTTTGACTGACAATTCAGATTTTGCCTACCTGGCAAAGCCTTGTGGGAGTTCACCAAGTCCATACAGAGGATACAGATAAGGAGACTTTCCATACCTCATCAGAGACTCACTGTACAGCTTTATTCTCATTATTGTATCATATGCTGGCTTGTTCAAGTACTCATCATCCCTAATGCAGAGAAAAATACATTAGTAAACATTGGTAAGCTTTTGTTTTGAAAACTAGGCATACTTAGGAATATCCATGGGCTGAAAATTGTATGACTATTTGCAACCATCTGATACCACTAATCAAGTATAATTCATTTTTGCAATCCAAGAAATACCTCTAGAGGAATACAAAAATTGCAGATAATTTTTGCAAGGCTTGCATCAGTCACTTAAAACCTCCTGTCCTTGTGCCAGTAATTTATAAGACATAAGAGGAATGAGACATTTTAACACATTCAATGTCATTGTTCACAATCAGAGCATAATCAATTATTTTCATTAAAAGTTTTGGCTTGAGAAGAAAAGAACTTAAACAGTAGTTCCTATTATAGAAACTACCTATGGAGTGCCAGAGCATGACCAGTGAAATCTTGAGTGTTCTGATCCAGGTTGAATTTGGCATACACATCCCGCATGGTAGTATTGTGAGGGTCAATGTCCTTCCAAGTCCTCCGATCTTCCAGATTGAAGTCTTGTGCAAAGACGAGGAAGTTCTTAAAACGTCGTTTCTCAAACATGCCCATGAGATCTGCAAGAGGATCGAAAAGTCAGATAAGAAAAGGAAAATGGAAGCAAGAACTCAAGGTTTTGTACAGAAAAATCCAATTTCATGCATGCAGGGAAGGTTCTCACCAGAAGCTAAAGCTTCTCGTTCATCAGCTGGGACTTTAGAAAGCTTGGACCCTCCCTTTCCTAGCACATAGCTCCCTTCCACACTCTTGAATTCCAAGTAACGAGTGACTCCTGTATGGATGAGTAGCTTCACGAGCTGCCCATTTGCCATCAAAAACTTGGGGATCAAATCCACATTCCAATCCCTAAGGGGGATAAAAGGTCCTCATGCATACTGGAGACCTTGGGATGCCCAATATGCCACTCATATCTCAGTCACACATGATAACCATTGATATATTTTTAACATCAAAGATTCACAAATATTATAAGCAGCACAGGACTCACCTTCCTCTCCCATAAGAACCATCTGGTTCAGGAAGACCAAATTGGGAGAAGAGGTCCTCAAGTGGTGTAATGGAAGCTGACTCTCCTCCATAATACTTGTTTCTATCCATGTGAAGCACCTTCTTACCCGACACCGACAGCATCCCACTGATGATGCATTCCTGTGTATGCAGAAATTGAACAATTTCATGATGTAAATCTGGTGAAAGTCTGCTTTTGCTAAGTCTCATCATGCTCTCTACAACTAGGTTAAACCCATACTCAGACCAACAATAAGTTATAAGTTATAAGTGGACCTAAGATAATGTTAGGCGTAGACCAAGCCCACAGAATTACTTCTTTTTTTTCACTCAAGTCACGAGTTTTCACCCAGTCATAATTAGTATGGACAGTACATATTTCAAATGCAACATGCATACTGCAAATTGGTCTTAATATGGACATTGTATATTACAACTGAAGATTTTTTTTAATTACTGAAGCTTATTAGCAGCTAAAACCACTTATTTCCCATAATTCAAAAGTAGTAGGTCACACTATTATAGTATTAATTGGCACCTTAGCTTAAGGTGGCTGTGGGGATTTGCAGTAGAGCTGCACATGCTTATACACTTCAAATATTTGTCCATATTGCACATATCCATATTTGTTAATTCAAAGGTGGCAACCCCACTTGACTCAAACGACTTTTCACTTGAATTGGACATTTTTGCCTGCAGAGTCTCTCATATACAGGTGTCTGAGTTGAGTGAAAAATTGTTTGACTCAAGTGAAGAACGCCAAAATTGCGTTTGACATGTTTACTTGACTGTAATAAAGCTTTGGCAGGCTGGGATACTTTTGACCGCCTCCGTCACACCATAGGCCTACTCCAGTAACTAAAAAGGCAAGTTGCATGTTTTGGTTACTCGTCGGACTCAAGGGAAAACTAGTCAAACTCAGCAAAAATATAAAAAGCCGTTATGTAACTTAAACCGTTCTTACCGTGAGGCCAGTGCCGAGTACGATGCAATCATACTCCTCATCCATATTTGCTACCTGGTCACGCGTTACACTGGAATACTAAACTGTCACGTGGATAGAGATCCGACGGGAGAAGAGGGCCGGTGGATCCTAAGAACCTAAGAGGCCTTCCACAGTCCGAGAGAGCCGTTATGCGAAGGTCTAATGTTAGGCTACTCGAAAATGCTGGCAGCAGCACGGTGGCAGGCTGGGAAGCGGCCGGAGCGATGGCAGCAATCCTCGCTTCCGAGAAGAGCGCATTGATGTCGCTTTTCTGTTTTGCCTTCTCTTCGTCAGATGTCGCATGTATCCTTTCGCAGAACCTCCCGAAACGCTATTGAAGCTTGTGATATCCTTCTTGTAGTAAAAAAAATATTTTTCAGAGGTTTCGCGTCGGCTGATCTTCGTACAAGTCTGATAGAATTCAGCTCAAGTCACCATAACAGGAGAAGCCCTAGGTGAGACAGATCTCTCTGACTTTCAAGCTTTCAGTCGAAAGCTGGAAACGAGTATGCTGCGCTAGTCCATGCTTCTCCTTGTCATTTCCTGGTGAACAAGCCTCAAGCAGAGCCTTATGAACATCAATATTGGGGAAGGATATCATGAAAGCCCCATTCGATATGCCCCCAGCTCAGCTTGATTCACCGGCGATTGTATGGAGATTAAGACTGTGAAGAAACTCCAATAAGAAGTGCTTCCTATTTCCTTTTCACCCGAAAATGCAGAAAGACTGCCGAATTCCTAATTTCCTCAACGATTGGTAGTGGCTCTCTCAAGTCAAAGACATAGAAAGAAGAGATAGTGCTGCTCATTGCTTTCGGATTCTAGTCAAGTTCATATACAGGGTGGCGCAAAAAAAGGTCCACTTTTTAAACTGGTCTAGAACAGGAACTATTGAAGCTTACCCTTACATACGCTTACACTTGCTTACAGCTTACACTTACCCTGTTTCCAAATGTTTCTTTGCACATTTGTTGGGTGAAACAATTGGACTAAAAGTAGGACAGGTTAAGAGAGTGATGATAAAGGCTTTCAGTGAACCAGAGAGACTGCAAGCAGTGGTGGACCAGAAAGGAGGACACATTGAACATTTCTTGAATAAATAAAGGTTTGCTGAGGTGGAACAATCATTTTCCCATCATTTTACTACTTTTTTGGGGGGTATGATTTTTTCAATTGGCCATGACAGCCATTCCATGGCACCCATGGACAAAAAACCATACATTTTTGGAAAGGGCTTGGATTGAACTTTCATTTGCTTTTTTTTTTGAACCTGCTAGCTTCAATAGTTCCTGTTCTAGACCAGTTTAAAAAGTGGACCTTTTTTTGCGCCACCCTGTATAAGATCGCAGTCGCAGGCAGCGAAAAAATAAAATTATTTGATCTAATCTACTCGTCACCCCCCAAATAGGCCAATTAAGTTGCATAGCAGATGGTTTCCGGGAACCCCCCCTCCCCCCCCCCCCCCCCCTACCCCCCAAATAGTGAGCCGAAAATCTCTCCGAAAAGCCTGCAGACGCCTTAGGCTGAATTTTTCACTTTCAGCCGATGAAACATGCCTGACTTCTCCAGGGATGATGACTGTGCCCAGATGCTTGCATCGCGGATATTAAGCCTTGACCATATTCCTTTGATGAGCCAAGAGGAGTTCATGGGGTATCATTAGCTCTTCCCAGTTGGGGCCATAGAGAGGCTGAGTTCGTTCGTGAGAGGATCCGGCCCTGACCGAATGAAAGAGAAAATTGCGCAAAGATAATTTCCTGCACCTGAGGGGGGATGAGGAATATGAATGCTTCATCGTGCGGCTGGGATTCCGCCGTTTTTATCGACCTGATACTCCGGATCGCCGTCCTTGGTCGATGACCCTTGTTTCCACCCGGTCCAGCGGTATTGTTTCCAAAACATCCCATAAAAAGTGTGGAGTCGTGACGTGAGAGGCATTCGACTTGCCGGTTTCGTGTGGGCATGGAGAAACAATAGGGCTTCGAGGCCGGCATCACTTCGGCCATTGGAGGGCTGTAAAACGGGAGAACGGTCGTGTCTTCACCCGCAATTCAATCCATACTCACGGACGTTTCTAATGTGGTTCGATAGATGGCTCTGCTGCGCAAGATGGCGGACGAATGGCAGGTTGATTGATGGTCCCGGTGAGCGAGGAACGTGATTTGTGCTCCCATGGCCTGTAATGAAGTTTTCACACATCTGAGACTTTCTTTTGTCTGAGCATGGAGGACAGGGGAAACGAATCGGAGAGTGTGTCGAATGCAAATAATGTCGTCACGTATTGGATCTCGGATGAAGGGGTGAAATTGATGCCATGGGCTTGCATCTTCGGATCTCTTTGGTGGTTCCGGGGTTGTAATGCTCCCGAGTCCGATGCATGCGACGGTTCTTGCTGTCTTCAGAGGTCTTTCCTCTATCGTCATTCGATGATTAGCAAACGATCGTTAGCTGATGATCGTAGGAGAAACATGCTCTTGATAGTTCCGGCAGTAGTCTTTTAATGACCGTTGTGATGCATTATTAAGTCTCAGATATGGGGGGGAGGGGGAGAGGGGCGGGGGAGGGGGGGGGGGGGGGACGATGAAGGGGAAAGGCGGACAATCGTGAATCCCACAGCAGGGGGGGGGGGGGGGGGGGGGGGGGGGGGGACGATGAATGGCTAAGGCTGACAATCGTGAATTCCACAGCCATATGGACCCTCCCGCGTTTGTTCCAATTGTCCGCAGGGCACACCTCACGTGATCACGTGATCATCTTTCTTCTTGTTGCAGTGAGAACACGAAAGAAGTGGAGTGGCTTGGGCCTGAACATCGTTAGTTGAGAATCCTTGAAATATCGAAGAAGGAACTTGGGTCGATCGTGGTTGGTTCGACCGGAGACGAAATCGAGACGAAACGTCCGATCGGCATGTGAACACCGAGGAACGCAACAGTAAAATTCCATTCTGAGTTTCCTTGGATTTTCTTTTTCTTGGATTCCGTCGGAGGCGATAAGTCCCTTCGTCCCCAGGCATGGCTCGTCTTGCCGGTAGATGGCGATTCGAAGCGACCTGGATCATTGTTTTCATTTCGAAGAGAATTCTCTGAATCACTCTTTTGTGTTCGCTCTGAACCGCCTCTGAATTTCCTGAATCATTTCTGAAGAATTCGAAGGCATCCGTTCGTTCCCGTTTTTTTTTTATTGCCTTAGTTTTTTTTTCAGTTTTCCCTCTTCTAATTTAGCTGCTCGTTTCATATTGTGGGACAATGGGAGGGAAAAACTCGACTTCACCAGTTATTTTATGCCAGCGTTGACGTCAATTTGCGAAGCTCAACGACAAATCCTCTGAAGCGAGTGATACGACTACGATGAGAAGATTCATTGAACATACTCTTAAAGTTCCCTCTCGATCCATCCAAAACCCTTCAGGATTCACACAAATGACTTACCAAACGCTGAGGCAGACCTCAACACCAGAAATGTAACCGCATCGTTTCCACATCATTCTCACCCCACAATCGACTGCTCGCTCGACGCCGAGTTGCAACACAATGCGCAACAGGTCAGGAACTCCATGCAACTTGCTCAATATCGTCTTCTGCCAACTGATACAGCAACATCTTTCCCACGGTCCGGGTTATGTCCACAAATCCTCTTGCAAAAAAAAAATTCTCTCTCTCTCTCTCTCTCTTAGTTCAGTGTTCCCCGAATCTTGTCTCAGAGGCAATCGGCATAATTAAATCGAGAAGCGTGCATGTGACTCAAATCAGCTATCGGATTTTATCCAGGACGATTTTGTGCGTTTCCTCGCTTTGGCGCTTCAACTTCGAGTCGAGTTTGTTTTTATCATCCCCGTTGATTCGGGCGAATTCTCCGTGAATTTGAGAATTTTAATTGCAAAAAAAAAATCCTGGTGTCTGCTCGTCGACGTTTGCGAGAATATTTGAAGCTTCAAACCCTCTTCTTCACACATGGCCAAATTTTTTGCAAAAACTCCGAACATTGTCATAAATTTTTCGGTCTTAAAAGAATTTAAAAAATAAGTCTGATAAAAAGTGAGTTATTAAGAAATTCACATGAGGAAAATCCTTGGATGAAAAATTCTCTGAGACATATTAAGTAAAGGTTAAGTGAAATGCTTAAATCCCCCCCCCGGCACACGACGACCAACGATTCTTCTCGATTATCCATCGGGAGTTTCCAGTGGAAATTCGCTCGGAAACTCGATCGTATTCGTTTTCGACGAGGGGAGTCAAGCCAAGTTTTCAAACATCATCTTCAATCGTTACGGGATCGTTATACTCGTTTTTAACCGCATTACATGTTAGTTATGTGTTGTGCATTATATATGTATATCGAAGTCGGAAGTGTTAGTTTGTGGAACGTGGGTTCGACGAACGAACTTGGTCCCTTCGTCCCTAACCCTTCACTCGTGACGGTGCCAAGTCATGCCGTAGATAACACCCTCGAAAATCCGTCAAGGTCCAAGGTTACGCGGCTCTTAGACGAGTTTACACGGGGATTCATGGATGAGACGAATATTGGTTCGGACACCATAGCGAGGCTGCAATCATGAGCCTTAGGCCTCTTGCGCTGTCTCCAGTATCGATCGTATCCCATCGTCGTCTGCTACAAATCTCGGGGGAGGGGGGGGGGGGGGGGGG